>OX579642.1:19695546-19839890 GCA_951230915.1 Antitrichia curtipendula
TAAAGTTGAAATAAGATTAAATTTTTGGTAGTGTATGTTTCCACAATCAACCAATTAAGTATGTATTCATCTTTTAAGATTTTTAGGGTATTGAAATTTTAGAAGATGTTGGGATTTATAATTAAAACCATGTTATTGTGTAAAATTTAGCTATATTATTGGATTAATTATGCAAAATTATATAATCCTATCATCATGAAATTTGGAAAATTTTCCTAAGAATCTTAAATAGAGTCACTATTTTTTGACAAGAAATTACATATTAAAAAGATATTTACATATGTTTGAACAAGCATGCATGACAAGATATTTCACCAATTATATGTAGAAAAACAAATACACATGATTAATAACAAATTGGATGTAGTTGTTTGTAAGGACAGTTACTTTATTTTGTAGGCCATAGGATAAGTCAAATTTGGCTATAGATTAATAAAAGAAATGACCTTAAAACTTACTTAGAATTATTTTGTAAGTATTTTTTATTTAGTGGACATTTTATTGGAATAATTTGTAAGGCATCAGACCACCAAATGGTCAATATATGGGACAAATTCACTTAGTTTAACTGAGAGTAATAACTTTTGCCCTCGCTTTTGCCATCTTTTTCCTTGGTCTCTAAATTGCCTTTTGGAAGAGGCCTTTCTGAAATCCTCTCCAAAGAATTGAAGCTTTAATCCTCACATGACAAATTCTATGATATGAAATAAAAGTTTAATTTCTAAGAGGCCTTTTTTCTTAGAGCTAAATTAAAATCTAAAATTAAAATTAAAAATGTTTAGATTCAAGTTTGCAAAAGAATTTGACTACATAGTTCTTGATGATAAAATCCAATTTTTATCCATAAAATTTCTTTGCATTTTGAGTTCAAAAATTACATAAATTACATAATTTTTTTTAATGAAAATACTGAATTTTTTTGAAACCATAGAATCTCAAAGTTTCCTTCATGCACAATCTACAAAATAATTTCTAAACACAGTTTTTTACCATTTGCTAGACCACAATGCTCAAAATGTAAAGTTTTAATATTTAATATCAATAAAATGATAATGGAAGTATCTCAACTTAGAGGATGTGGAGTTTACATTTTAACATTTTGGCACAATTCACATGTTTATATTGAACTCAATGCACCAAAGTTTAAAACTTGAATCCACTTGAGGAGTTGAGGTGGCGCTTTTTTTACATTTTGCATTAATTCCTAAAGTCCTATTGTAAAGCTTTAATTTTGTCAAAAAAATGCTCAAAGTTGCCATTTGTAGTGCATAGAAACAATAAAGTTTTTTAAAGTTTTTTTTAGAATCAAACCATAGAATCTTGCACTGCACTCGTAGAAAATCATGTAATAAGAAAATCCTTAAATTTTAGCCATATATATTGTAAGATATCAGCATTTGCAGTAAAAAGAAAGCCTTATTGGATCATATGTGAGAATTTCATATGACTTTGATTGCTATTTGTTGGAAATTTTCGTACTATAGGTTTTGACTTAAAAATCTTCTATACTCAATGTCATGCGAGGCATATTTCTACAATCTTTCCTAGGTATCAAACATGTGAAACACATCCCAAAAATCTTGTAATGCAAGGATGTGTAAAAAACTAACAATACACTAGCCTTTTTTTCTTGCAAATATGTTTCTCACCACATATTTTTGAAACTGACAAGAATCCCAACAAAGAATGGAAAAGTGTAATCATTCTTCTAAAATACAAAAAATAAAATGCTTGAAACCAAATCTTCTAATTTCTATAAAAAGTAGAAGCTTAATGCAAACATCCAAGAGCCAAACACATTGCCACCATTCAATGATGGGTCCCATTATGTTCCACTTCTATTTTTTATTCTGCTTACCTTCAATTTCTAAGTACAATTCTCCTCACAAGGATTACTTGATATTTCTTTGTTCTCCAACTTACCCATGGTACTTCATTATTTATTTTCCATATGTTCATTATGTTCTCATATTGTTCCCGCCATTCCAAAACCTTAGCAACAACAGTCTTTAGAGGCTTTATATTTTGTCAAATTATGCAACTAGGAGGCATGTTTTTGAAGACCAATACTATTAGAAGTGCATTTTGAAGACCTTTTATACTCGACTATCATGATCATCATCTCATGTCAAATATTTAATTAAAGTTGGAAAATCAAATTCAACAAATATTCCTTAAAAATCCTTATTTTTTCCATACAATTATTATTTTTAAATAAAAATAATAATTTTCCTAAAATCTTGACATTGTTTTAAATTATTTTTTTGCCAACTTTTGATAGTCAAGTTTGGTAATACATGTTGAATTTAAAGAAAAATTACTCTTGCTAACTATATTTAGAGATTTTATATCAATATTCTTTGATATAGAAGTTTCTTACCAACTCATCAAACCATGGGAATGTCAATGGAATAAGTAGCAATTTCAAAGCTTTACATGCTCCCTTCTTGAACTTCTCCCTTACTTCCCCTCAAAAATCCACCAAAAGTGCAATTTCTATTTTTAGCACTTAGAATTTGGATACAATTAGATAGATTTACGAGTTTATTAATTTGGCATGATACAAACATTAATTTTTTATATTTTTTATATTTTAAAAAATTACAACTTTTAATGTGTTGTAAATGTTTTAACAAAAAAAAATTAAACCTTTGACTCTTATGTGTATATACATGCACACACAAACATACACACAAACATACGTAAGCAAAATACACATCAATCTATCCACATATATATATAAGCAAAATAAACATTTATAAAAATCCATTGTGTGATGATAGAGAGCTTCTTGTACTGTACATCCAACAATGTCCATACCACATCCCAAGAGCTTCAAATTGGATGAAACTGATGAGAACAAATGCTATACATATATAACACTCAACACTAAGAGATTGAAGGTAGGAGGTCTATAAAGCACCCATTTAAGAGCTGAAATTGAATTACTCGGGAGAGATGAAACTTCTTGAAATATTTTCAATACGTTTTCTTTAAAAGACAAATGAAATTGGCATCTAACCCAAGTTGTTTCATAATTTTTGGAGCTTTGAGGAATTAGTTATGAATTTTTGAAATTGAAATACAATGGGCTCTAAAATTGCCCACCTCTTGAA
Organism: Antitrichia curtipendula; assembly: GCA_951230915.1. NCBI lineage: Eukaryota > Viridiplantae > Streptophyta > Bryopsida > Hypnales > Leucodontaceae > Antitrichia > Antitrichia curtipendula. The sequence continues at coordinate 19,698,663 of OX579642.1, forward strand.
ATGTAAACCATATGTACATTGTTGGTACAATGAAAAAGAAACATGTACAAATAGTGTACATTTGAAGAGATGGGCGATTTTAGAGCTCAAGTGCTTTATGAACCTCCTACCTTATGCAACTTTTAAAGTATACTTTAGTTGTTTTCAAACCTTCAAATGCCTAAGGTATTCTCATCTAAAAAAAACATTTTTTTTTCAAATCAACAATTCTAAACACAATTGGGAATAATACTGTATCACAATATTTGTGAAGAAAAACAAAAGTAAATTGGTTGAACCTGAGATTGGTTTGAAATTTTTTAGGTTCTATATGTATATACTATGAATTTTCAAAGTCGAGGTCTTAGGAACACCTATTATTGATACTAGACTATCCTGAATTTGACATCCTTGAAGTTCAAAATGCTTCAACTTTCATTGGTTGCTTCAAATAACTCTTCAACTCCTAGTAGTTCCTTTGAAAACTAGTATTGAGTGACCAAATGCTTTGTCATAATTGGATCAATTTTATTCTAGTTGGTAGTAAATTGCTCGTGCTACAAAAGGGTGATTTTAATCTTCACTATTTAATCTTAACTACACTAGTTAATCGAAATACTAATCCCTATTCAATACAAATCCAACATCTAACTTTGACACTACTAATGTGTGAATTGGGATTCTCCCTTGGGATTCTAAAATGCTTATAAAGGATGTGATTTTCTTAATTCTCTTGATGTAAAGTGATTTGTACATAATATTACTAGGCAACATTTTGGGGGTCTTTTAGCTCCCTCAAATCCGAAGACTATCCCAACATACTCATTTGAAGAGTGTATGACAATCACTATAGATTGGAAAATTGCATCCTATGACAAATACTACAAATTAGCTTGAAATCATAACAAAAGGAAAATTGGTGGAAGGATTTACCTTCCATCCAAGGGAGGTTGGGGAGGGGGATAAACAATGTTATGAATTTCCAACACTTTTAGTCCCTACATTGCCTGTATCCCCAAGGACATACAACTAATAAAAGACTTGCATCTGTCTTTTAAGCTCTGACACATATGTACTTGTTAATTAATAGTAAATAGCATAAGGTAATGAGACCAAAAAATAACCTTTTACCAAGAGAATAAAAATTGAGGTTGGTTGTTGCAAGGGATGAATTTTCCATAGTGAATTTTCACTGAAAGGAGAATGAAATCTACAATGAACACAAAAAAGATGTATAATTACTGGAACGTTGGACATTTAGTTATAATTTCTGAAAGTAGAAGCTAGTAGGCTACTATTTTAGTTTGAATTAGCTAGGTGGCATAGTAATCATTTGGCATAATTCTATAAATGGACCATAATGTATCTCTCTGTTTTTAAATAGCATGCAACATAGGTTCAAAAAATGTCCCTCCCTAATTGAAAATGGAACATTCATTACCATATTTCTACAAATTGAAAACAAACATTTATGGTTTCTCATTTGTTTATAAGTTTTCTTGTGTGCTACATTGCCCTTTCTCTTTTCACCCACCCCAAGCTAAATCCCATCTCCAAGAACTTGAATTTCATCCCCAGGAACTTCACGTTTTGCCTACATTTTGCCTGTAAGGTAGGAGGCTCATAAACCGACCGGGCTGTAAAACCGATCATGGTCCAGAGGTACATTTTACTTTCTTCCATGTACCAACAGTGTACATTTCAAGGGGTGGTCGCTTTTAGTGACCACTGGATTTGAACCTCAAAAATTCATAACTAATTCCACAAAGGTCCAAAAAATATAAAACGACTTGGGTTAGATGCAAATTTCATTTTTCTTCCTACTAAAATTTACTGAAAATTGTTTCAAGCAGTTTAGCTTCCCCGAAATGGCAAACAGCTCTTAGATGGTCGGTTTATGACTCCTACCTTACCCCATGTGGAGACAAGTGTATACCAATTCTTCAGTTCTGCATTAACCATACGAGACTCTTTTAAAGAGGTGATCTGAAGAGCGTGGTCACATTAAAGACCCATTACCTTACATCAAACTTCACAGCAAGGTGATGGACTTGTAGAGTACAGAAAAGTTCAGCACAATCATGACTTGCTTTTCCTCAACAGTTACTTAGGCACAGGAGTGACTGCACTTCTCAATAACTCTTTTAGTCATGTATCAAGTAGAGCTAACCTATGAGCAGAGTACTCGAGATTGCACATCACGTCAATGTAACCACAAACCTAGAAGCCATAACAACACAGCTAAGACAACATCTCAAAAGCAACACGAAGGTGTTATTCACAGTGCCAAAACTCCAGTTGGGCTGACAAAATACAAAATTTAACAAAATCGAGTATCTCACCAATTAACTAGCATCATGCTGGTGAACGGGGTGCTTGCTAGAAGCAAGTCCTGTCCACACTCTCAAAGATTCCTCTTTTAAATAAAGCACAAAAAGGGCGTACAAGACAAGACGCATGCAAGCTGTGCACCTCCACCAAATCTAGTGCCACGAAAATATCTGAACCTGGAAGCTGTTGTAGCTCACAAGCCAAGAAGGTGAGTTCCACCAAGCGCCCCTCCAGATCTGAACCTCTCGGAAACAGGTCAGAAGACTCTGAGGGAATAGCATGAAGCCTGATAGCAGTCTCAATGTCTATACGGACTAAAGTTACGAGTACAAGTGTAAGCATGATGATACCCCCTCACTCCTTTCCCCCCCCCATTAAAAGCGCTGACTGTTGGCAAAGCCCTCAAATGAACTACTTCCTATTGACAAACCTCCGTAACCTTCCAGTTTCAATACAAAGTTGAATTTACAAACCTGCTACTCTTGAAACCAAGGCACATAATCTCTACACTAAACGCTTGATGGGGACACATACTATGTCCAAGCGGAAGCTCCTGTCCATCACTGAGGCCAGATCATTTACTCACTGGCACGCTCCGACTTGACTTCCGGGTCCTCCAATTATCCTGCCAGTTTCAAGCAAGAATTCACTTAGCGAAATCAGGATATCACATCCTCTCATAAGTACCTAGAATATGAGAACGAAGAACAAACATACGAATTAACAATTATCTTGATTCGACATGGACAGAATAACCGACTTACCAAGGGCTCGTCATCTTCCGCATTTCCAGCAGCTTTTTCCTTAGCAGGTTGGTTTTCTGACATCTCTTTGGCACTTTCAGTTCCTGAATCTTTGGATGTGCTCATAGCTTTCTCAGACTTCCTCTGCTTCCCCCCTGAAGCTGCTTCCAAGTAGTACTTGAGAAAAAGACTATGACCACCATTTCTTTATCAAAACAAATTGTAAGCTGTACATACACCAATCATTCACAATCTCTTGACGTCTAATGGACTTTCGCCCATCAGTATAAACGAGACGACATAAAGATTTCGACTGATGGTAAAACTGAGGCCAGTCAATGGTATAAATGCATATCAAAAGTTCTAATGATTACCTTTCCCTGCTGAGGAGGTTCTCTGCTTCTTAGCTGCAGGTTCATCCACTTCATCGAACTCATATGCACTGGCTGCCTGTTCTTTGGCTGAAATAGATTTTGATGCTTTTGGAGTTTTCACTGCCTTCGGTGTACTTGTTGGCTTTGCTGACTTGGATGATGCAACTTCTTTTCTGTAAAATGACAGCTTCTTGGAATGAGTCCGTCACCAAGAATAGTATTTAAACACAAGCATAAACTCAAACGAGGCATGGTAGGGGTGTACATATCATCTGAAGCTTATCCGACCGACGTGGAACCGAATACAAAGGACAATAAAATTGTACCGTGGACACAATGCAGAGTGCCTGCTCTAATAAAATAACGCAACAACAACAGCAGCAACAACAATAAAGCAGGAGTGGAAAGAATAATTACGATGTGTCAGATGGTTTTCCTGACTCTTCCTTCTGTGCTGGCGGCGTCTTGCTAGTCACCTTTAACCTCTTTGGCTCCGGGCTGGCAAGAAAATTACACATTCTTAGTGACTGAGTCTGAGCACTTCTACTCGAAAAGGTCGGAAGTTAAATTACTGAAATGCGATTTCTGAAGAACTTAAACTAGTATCCAAGTTTTGCAGTCCGTTATTACTCACAAATCTGGCGGAAAAATCGCCAGATAAACATAACTGCGGTTCATCCACCCGAGCATGTGCACTCCACATACTACTGCAGTATATGGCAATTATGAATGCTTTATGAATACAACATCAAACAGGGATGAGAGGCGAGAGGCAAGAGGCATACTATTTTGTCCCAGAGAGTGTTGTAGTAGCAGCAGTTGGTGTCTGTAATAACCAGAGTGCGTGTTAAAATGGAAGGCTTTCCTGAGACAGATCGCAAGACATATGGCATGAAAATTATGCATTCCAGCAATCATTTAATAGGATATTGAAATAAATAATTTTGATACCTTCTCCTTTTTTGCAGATGCCTTGCCCTGTTTGCTAGTAAGCTCCCAACGTTCCTTTACTAAATTGAGAACTTCTTGTTCTCCATCTTCATACAAGATCTATCAGAATGAGCAGCAAAGTCAGACTGGTAAGAGAAGACTCCAGTATCAAACCTTTTAAATACAGAAAATCAGAGATACGAATCGAATAATTGACAGGCCTTGGGTGTGTTATTATATAATTATTAACCGCCTAGGATATAATAACACACCCAAACGGCTAAACCTACATCTACCAAACACACTAAAAGTACATTTACATGTCTGCACTTTGTAATACCTTGTGCTTCTTCTTCTTGGAATCATATTCTACAATCTCCCCTTTGTAGAACCTGCTCACACCCAAATATCAGCTCAGCCGTAGGTAAAAAATTGGTCATTCTACGCTACAGAATAACAGAGATTCAAGATTAACATAAACTGAAAAATTACAAGAAAGTTGTGTGTAAGATCCTCACAGCGAGAGAATGAGACAACAAGTGGCGGCAAATTGAGTTTTAACATCGAATTTGCCACACCTAATCATCTTGCAGCTGGAAAGAAAAATTAGCCAAGCTCAAGTGCAAAGCTTCTTTGTCATGATTTCAAGACTTATTCATCAAATCAAATCTAGGGACTCACTTCTTATCCAACGGCCACCAGACTTTGATACCACAGCCCACAAGGGCCTCATCTCCACCTCTCTCGCCTTCATTCTTCCAGGCTGGGCTTTTTTCAACAGCGCTTGCTTTTTTGGCAGACTTGTCAGGAGTAGAAACAGTTGCCGCCTGCCAGGAACAAACAATCCAAAAAATTCATTCAAAATTCACTTAATCCAACATCAAGTCACAACCTACTGACACTTGTGTCATTCCTTAAAGACACAAGCATCTCATTAGATCCTATCCATCTCATTAGGATCGGATTCTCTGAGATTTTGGCAACGTTACCAAGCTTCTCAAAAGAAAAGAAACTCAAAATACCACGTACCTTCTCTTTCTTTTGGACACTTTTCTCCCGTACATCTTCCTCGGACTTCGATTTGGTTCGCCCAGACTTTCTCTTGCCAGAATCAGATAAGGTGCGTTGGTCACTAGTAACTGACTTTCCTTTCTTGGCTGAAGTCGTAGGAGTCGTGTCTGACGACGGCCCTGCCATTTCATCCCCACTCATTCCATCATCCTTCTTTCCAGAAGCCTTGGGCCGACCACGCTTGCGCTTCGCAGGAGTCATCTCGTCTACTTCCTCCTCAGGTTCTTTGTCCAATTCAGGCTTCTTTCCTGCTTTCTTTCCAGATTCATTTTTGTCTACCGACTTTCTACCACCTCGTGAAGGCCCTTTTATTATAACACCTGTTCCAGTAGATGTAGTAGCTCTTGCTGGTTTATTATGGTCGAATTTTCCTTTTTTAGGGGTGGGCTCGCCTTGCTCTAACTCCACTGCTGCATCTGAAACAGTGTCTCCGTTGGACACTCGTTTTCCTCGTTTGCGACCCCTCGGGCTGGAAGGCTATAATCAAACAGACACCAGATAGATAAAAATAACTGGTGAGTCGCTCATATTTGCTTGGGAATGATTGTATAAAACATGACAAACCGCTCCTCAATATTTGACTCGAAGAATCTTTTGGTAAGGATCCCGAACAATCAGGCTGTACTTTGAAAGAAGTCTGGGCTTTCAATATATCCACACAATGAACTGATTTTGTGACAGCAAAAAAGCACCCGTTCCTGCTCAGACACCCTAGATAGACATCACAAGAGAAACTCTCCCAGCATAAGAACAGCACGTACCTTGTCGGGTTTTAAGGAAGTTCCGAGCTTGAATCTTGCTAAAATATCCTTGTCTGCAAAGCAAGGTGGCAGATGGCTACCATCCACCTGCAAAAAATTCATTTCGAGATTTAAAGATACTGCTTATAAATCTAAAGAAAGCCCATGAAAGAAGAAATTAGCAAAATCACCCACTTAAGAGCGCTGATTAGAATAGGGATTACAATGCCATGCAATTTTAAATGGATGAACAGTTGCAAAATACAGGTATCCCGAGATAATAATATCACCTTCGAAGATTCCTCCACTGATTCCTTATCTTCAATCACTACAGTGTTCTCGTCCCCGGTAACTGCACTTGATTCGGGAGCTTTGGATGCAGAATTATTCGGCTCAAGTATCTTGGTCCCATTTGTATCAGGTGCATTCAATACACTAGGTTCAGTTAGCGTGGATTGAATGGGTTCAGCTGCCTTGGTTTCGGCAGGTTCAATTACCTTGATTCCATTTGGCTCAGCTCCCTGGGGTTCGATTAGTTCAGGTTCCATTGCTTCCTCGGACTCCGGTGCTTTGGTTTCGTTTGCTTCAGTCATGGGTTCGACAGACTCGGGTGCTTTGACTTCGATTGTCTCAAGCATGATTTCATCTGACTCAAGTACCTTCGTTTCGTTTGCTTCCACCATGGGCTCGTCTAATTCAGGTACCTTGGATTCAGGGGACTTAGACTCTGCTGTCATAATTTCTATGGACTCTGAAACATTTGGTTCAGGAACGTTCGCTTCAACTTCAATTGACTCAGCAGCTTTCAATACAATCACTTCAGCCTCAGCTGCCTTTGATTCAGAAGCCTTCGTCTCAACCACATTTGGCTCAGAAGCTTTCTCCTCAGCTGGAATTGAGTCAGCAGTCTTCTCCTCCACTGCCTCTGGTTCAGGAGTCTTCGCCTCGGCTGCGTTTGATTCAGAAGTCTTCGTCTCAACCGCATTTGGCTCAGAAGCTTTCTCCTCAGCTGCATTTGGCTCAGCAGCCTTCTCCTCAACTGCCTCTGGCTCAGGAGTCCTTGCCTCAGCTGCCATTGCTTCAGGAGCCTTCGTCTCAGTTAACTTTGGTTCAGCACCCTTTGCTACAGGTACCACTGATTCAGGAGTCTTAGGTTCAAGTGCCTTGTATACAGAGGCTGGAAGTGAAATGACACCTGGGTACGTCTCCACAAGCTTCTTCTTTTGCGCTATGTCCTTGGTAATCAAAATAGCAACGTCGCATATTTCGTACAAAATCTGGAAGACACAAAGAGACACAATTAGGGTCGCAGAACCCATCTGCCAGCACTGCATCGACACAAGACTCCGAGAAACTTCCTATCACCAGGCAACAGTAAGCCTCCAAGTAGCCTGTACAGTAGTCAGTTTCTGCTCTGAAATTTTGGCCAACTTGCCCATTCCCTCTGATATCTCGAAGACAACTTTGACATACTAAGCAATGCAGGAAACACCCATATTAATCAACACATTTAAACTGATCAACTGGAAATAGGGAAACTTGAGTATAATGGATGCCCACGAACACCAATAATGGTGACAAGAATTTTAACAGACCTCAGTCTTGGTTTTGTCAACGGCGTTTTCATATCCTTTGATAGTACGTAGAATTGCGAGAATCAAAGGCACATTGTCTCCATCATCTTTCTTTCCAGCTTCGTTTATTCCAGCTGGTTCTTGGTGAATGAGTGCCCATAGAAAAAACACCAATTCTCTGATTTTCATTTGCCACAAAGCGAGGTTAGGTGCTATAAATAGGTTCTCTCTCACATAGATTCCTTTACATGGATTGTAAAACAGCACTAATAGAAAAATCAATTATTATAGGATCTGAATTCTACGAAGATATTTTAATGAACACGACACAAGTTGTACCAACGACTGAAGAATAAAAGCACATGTTCAAGAAAATTGAATGACAATTAACCTGACCAGCACACATTTCAATGACTGACCGACACCACACAGTAAGCGATAAGCAGTTGCATCTCTAATTCAGATCCAACTGCATGTTCAGCCTTTATAATTATTCCCTACTCTTATAAGCGCATAAACCATGAAACACATACCTGTAGAATGGTTCATATGCAGCTGGATCGGGCTGAACGTCTCCAGAAACTACAGGATAGTTGGGATGGTGAGCCAAAACATGAACAAGGTACGCAAGACCATATTCTGGACGCAACGATAGGGTAGTCTTCTCAGATTGCCCGTTGACTGCTTTGTAAGCTTCTTTACGGTAATCATCCACAAAGTCGATCAAAAAGCGCCGGGCCTGGATTCGTCACGAGTTCAGGGTTATGACACATGAGGTGTAGATTACCATGCAACTTGAATAAGTTGAACACTCATGAATAACTTTCCTCTGCTAGAGTAAGCACAAAACCGCAAAAAGGTATAGACTAAACAATCACGACCACATTGGCCATAATAAAGAATAGCAGTGTGTTTACCTCCAGTGCAATCTCTTTCACTGTGTCCACTGCACAAAGTGCGTAAGCAGTAGCATATTTAAGATTCAATGATCGATCCTTAAGATAATGGTGGATTTTTCTTAAAAGAGCAAGTCGGACATGCATTGCTTGATCCTGCAGAGACCAAAATCGACACATCAGAGACAGAAATAACTGTTCCCCTCAGCTTAATATTCCCCAGACATTTAGCAAATCCTCTACATCAGTGATAATTATGAGATGCCATTCTTGTAAATTCAGTGAATGAAGCATAATGAAGATTGCGAAACTCAAAATATGACGTTCTGACATGAGCAGCACAGGGTTCGCACAGTGCATTCACACGACGCTAGGTTTCTTTCACAGCCAAAAAGATTGTTCACAGATATACCCTGACCCCATATCAAAAATATAAATGTTGAGTGAAACAAACCTGCACTGTCATAACCACCATATGAAAGACATCAATGGGAATCTGATTATCCCAACGCCTTGCCAATCTCAATACACCTTTTGCAGCTGCCAAGCGTAGATGAGCTTTATCTGTGTCACTGTGAAATAAGAAAAGGAAAATACACATACCTAAGTATGTTAGCATATCTCTGCACTTCAGGTACCATATTCAATGTACAGAAAATCGGTGGTTCCCAAAAATTGTCTGACCTCATCTCATAAATGGCAATAGAAACACAATCTACGAGGCACCAGTGATAGTAAGTAGTAGCTGACCTTGTTTTCATGTCATCTGCTATCTCTCCACAGGCAAGAATCTTCACAAGTACTTTGAGAAGTCCTGGAAGCCGTGTTCTTTGATGTGCATTCCTTTTTGGAAGAAAGCTCTTTACCAAAGCTTTAAGAGCATAAATCTGCAAATTAATCAGATTCAACAAGAAATTAACAATCATCAAAATCAGATTGATGTTCGAGTTAAGTCACCAAACTTTGCTCAAAAACGCTCAAGCTAGAATCTAAGATATTTCAAACGTAGCTGGTTCACAAAATAGATGCTAACCTTCAGAAGCACATTGTCGCTTGGGACATCACCGTCGGGGACATAATCGACCACTTCCTGCCAACAATATAACAGAGCCGAATCATAATTGACCGTCCTAATGCTTAATGCCTAAATGCTCAACCATCCACCAAGTGGATGATAATTTATATTAAAGGTCACTTAATCCAATTTGTATTCATCAATTAAGCTTCAAGGATTAACATGTATTCATTGAAGAAGTTTGACGTGCACGTTGAATGAAAAAGGAGGACAAAAATTATCTACATGAATGAATGGCGTACAAATTTTGAAGAAACTACTATTTTTTGTCGTGGTATTTTAAAATCGATCAAATTATCTGAAGTTGGAGCACTTTGGGGTTAACAACGTCTAGATCTGAGATGGTCTACACGTCTAAATCCTTAAATTAACAAGCTAGTCTTATCTAATTCTCACCTGCGGACTTGTCCGCCTAAGGACATTCCGAACCACAAACTTGATAATGTCGTCCTCTCTCGTTTCAAAGATGGGCATTGCATTTTGTGCAATGCAGCCCAAAGACTGCAAAACTGTGGGAAGATGCGTGTTGTCTTCCAATTTATCTACCAACCTCTGCCACATCCATCAAGACCACGAACAGTCAGAAGATAGTGACACAAGTTATCACAACAGCTACCACTTATTTATCTGCTAATCACAAACAAGCACCGAATTGTGCAGCAAAATTAATAACATACCCCATAGAGCACCGAGAGTGCCATAAGTCCAGAGTCACCACTCATAGCTGCAATTGCAGAGACTGCATATTTGGCTTGCTTGCGGTTCCCTTCCAAACATAGTTGCTCGAGCATCAAGTTGACATTGCTGCAAAAACAACACGGTGACGACCCCAACCTTAAGCCGCGTTCACTTGTACACCAGTTACAACTAGCTAATGTTATGCATACTGGATTGGCACCAGTTTTATGGACATCATCTGAAAGAATAACTGCTCGCTGGTTTAGTACCTCCTTCCCTCAGTTGATGACCCTTTGTCCCGGAAGGATGCACCAGCTTTGGACATAAGGTGTACAACAACTTCTTTAATAGCCTCATCAGGTTCCCTCAATAATGTCAGCAAGTCTTCTTCAGCATCAGCCAACAACTCTGGACAATAAATCGCAATCTCCTGCAAAAAATAGAAGGTCCAAAAGGTAAGCTTTCCATGAAAATGGAACAACAGGAATTTTAAACGAACTAAAAGCAGTCATCTTAAAAGGCACTTGATCCACCCCATGATTTACAATATTCCAGGCAATAGGCTCTATGAACTCCGTCTGATTTAAGAGATTCAATTTGACATTGACAAAAAATACCAGCACAATCAAGATCATCTAACATGATGGCACACGGAATACTCAACTCACCAATAAAAGGGATAGGCTCGATACAACAAGATGCCTGTTTTCTTCAGAATCTTTATAAACAAGAACTTCTTTCATAACAGCATGAACATGCTCTTTGCTGAAGAAAAAATAGCCACACTTGGAAGAAAGACTCTTCATGAAGTCGTACTGTACATGCTCCTCCCCAAGTATTTTTAATAAACCCTCCTACACACCATCCAGAATTGCAGAAAAAATGTCAAGCCAAAATTTGCATTCAGCATCTATAATAAATAAATCGGCCCTAGTTCATGAATTCAACTCTACATGCTTCGCTTTTACCACCAAGTTCTGTGACTTCGGGAACATGAACTACTTTGTTCCCAGAAAGCACGCGGAATCAAGGAATCACGTGAAATCCAAACGAGGCATATTTCTCTAGCTTCGAGAAATCACTAAGCACAAGTTCTAAGCTGCCACCTCCGGTTCTTAAAATCCAATGGACGACCATTGCACTAGACAGAACATATATTTTACGAGCTAAAGAAGGATAGCATACACCATGAGCAGAGACCCTATCCCCGTCCCCAAAACGAAGAGTAGCGTACGCTTCTAATACTTGAAACAAAAGACACATGACACTCACATATAGCACACGTAAGCAAGCCAGTGTGACATTTAAGAAGTCACAATCACAACCAACAATCACACGTACCCGAACCACGGTAGCCTGATCAATGGAGGTACATGGATCAAGCAATGTGGACAACGCAGTAAAAATATTTTCATCCTTCATCTGGTGAATATTCTGAAGATTTTCCTCAGCCTTTTGAGGGTCAATGAAATGGTTACTGATGTCCTTGAAGCAGCTCTGTAATTTCTTTTCAACCTCTGGAGTCTCTTCCTCCTGCAATATGAATTAGATTGTCGTTTGGATAATGAAGGAGCAAATTGTAAAATAATATTAACTAAGCATAGTAAGCCGAATGAGCTGATGGACGCGGCCGAAAATTAATCAAGAACAAGGCACGAATTTTGTATAGAGCAGTACTGTGATAGGACAAGGTCTGCAACCTACCTTAGATTTCTGCCGAGTGGTCAAGTAGATCTGCATCTCTTGTTGCAGCCTGCAGAATAACATCCAACCAAAAAAATTCATCATGCGCTTTATATGCGACGCCTAACTCATTGTCTCCTCCATCGGATTACTCACAAGCATTCTGCAAAGTTCTAACATGCTGCAGATTGTTTTCATCACCAGTGATGGAAATCGCAAGGAAAGTATCCTTATTCATTGAGAGACGATATACACTGCACTATTAAACTCATGACGAGACCTGAAAAAAGTAACGTGAACTGATTATTTGGTATGCCAGCTCAAATGTGCTCACCCATGGCAATGATGATGTCTGAACAGTCTATAACTTATGGGCTACGGCAAAAGTTCATCATCTCTTTTATATATCTATTACGAACATTAAAAAGACAAAAAATAAATTGAAAGACTCAGAGCCCAGAGCCCCTTAAACACACTGCACATTATCATAGATCGACCCTTGAAAGTTTTCGTATACGAAGATCAGAACAATTACCTTCGTTTCTGTAGAAGTAGGTACTGAAGGGATTTCTTCTCGTTCTCATCGAAAGTGGAAAAAGCAAGTGCCCAGTGTTGTGATTGCTGCTCCACAGAAACTGCAACTGGGAGAAGTTGCTCCGTGAGCAAAATCTCCAAGCCATGAGTTCTGTCCAAACAAACCACTGTCAACAAGATAGTCCTCGAATTCTCTTATTAGTTCAGGTTCGAATTTAAAGATTACGTTCCAGGTCATTATCTCAAACATCTTGAAAGTTCGGAATCCTCAAATAGCAAGAAATGAACGAACTATCTAGCTTGAACTCCGGCATAGAATATTCTAGTGCACCGTCGAAATCTAAATCGGTACACAGAAAGATAAAGTGAGCAACATACTCCTTGTCATGGCAGCATCGAACAATCTTGCCAGGGATCCATTCATACTCCTTGTCCAGAGGAACAGAACCTTCGGAGTACTTGGTACAGTAGGATTGATACAATTCCAGCAGCTTCAACAAGGCAACCTTTCGAACAGCGACCTGTAGAATGAGTACCCAAAAAGGTGCGATTCACATTACTGAATTTACCAACAACCCATCCTACTATCAGTGATAACACATGTACCAGATTTTTCTAATAGAAAATGACTACAACAAAATATTCGTAAGATTTGTCCATATTGTCAATAGTGAGTTGTGAAAAATACTTAATCCAAGCATGTTGAAGAATCATCAAGCAAATAGCTGCAACATAACACAAGCTACAGGGCTACAGAGCATCAGATATTGACTACAGAGCTTGAGTTCTCAAGGCAACAGCTAACATAAACAGAAAACACATGAATCCTGAGCATGTACCCTCTTGTCTCGGAGATGCTCGGCGACTCGGTGCAACAAATCAGTCGGAACCGATTCCAGATCAGATATAAGCAGGTCGCATAAAACCTTGACCACAGCTATCCGTACTTGATCATCATTATCCTCAAGCCGATCTTTCAATGCAGCTACAAACCCCGACCAAGACATTCACAAACAAGTTAAGGGACCGCCCATAATGATATCAGGGACCACATCAGGCACCTACCAGCAACTGTAGGCTACACCTCCATGATTGCGAGACTGAAACTCAGAATTACTAGATAAGGTGTTCATAGAAAAGGTGTCGAAAAAGATACAAACTAGCTTGTACAACATACTGGTAAAATTGCACTAGAACTAATTCAAGTCTAAAACTTGTTCTCAGTCAGTAAGTAATGGTCAAGGAATAGCTGCTGGACTTGCAAGACATGTAATTAAAGAGATTCACTTATCTCTACCTGCATCGCCTAATTCTCAGCTAATTTCATCCTGACAGATCAAATTCTATCTCGGGAAGATGTATAAAACTTACTAAAAATCTGGGTGAATTGCTCGTCAGTAGAACCTGCCGCCAAGAGAGCTCCAGCTGAGTTGATCACTGCAACTCGAACCTCAACTACTTTATCGTTGAATCGTTTCAAGAACTCAGAATATAAGGATGAATAATCTTGTGCAAATTGTCCGCCCGAAAGAGTGAACAGTCGCCCTAACAATTGAACTGCTTTTAAACGCACATTCATTTCTTTCTGCACCTGAACACAAGCAAGCGTCTATATCATGTAGAATAAATCTGCTAAGTACCCAGACATCTTACAATAATCCCAAAAGGAAATCATAACGTTAAAATGAATCATAACAACAATAACAACAAATAACAAATAAATAGATAAATAATGAAAAAAGCGTGTAATCAAGAAGTAGAACAAGAGACCAGGACTGTACCATAAGCTCGGATTTGATGTTGGGTAAAAAGCCGGAAAGCAACAGAGGAGCACAGCCATAAAGCTCAATTATGACTTCATGTTGATCCTTTTGAAGTCCACTATTTAAGCTCTTCCCCTCCACCATGACAGATGTCAGATAGTTTCGCACATAAGGTTCCAGTCTCTCGGCACACTTATCTACAACAGAGTTTGCCAACTCGCGTGCAGCTGACCCTTCCTGCTAATGAAAACGCCCATTAAACGTCAAGCATGAGGAAGCCTTACATTCTCCAAGAAAAAAATATTGGGTTCCTGGGAAAACATGACCTTTAGCCAATAAAGAGACAGCCAACTCAGACAGTGAGAAAAACATAAACAGGAAAAATTCGTTTCTGGGATTTATGCACTACATGATTGCCTCAATACAAATGATCTGCGCGACGATTGTCTGATCAACTTCCCATCGTGGACCCAAGTGAGTTACTCGAGTGCTATCAGGTGACGTAATAAGCAACCCAGATAATATGATTACCGGCAAACCTACCTTGCTTCTCTTCAACAAGTTCTTGAGGATAACCTCCACCATTTCAGTGGAAATCTTTTCGCTCTCCTCCAATACAAGAGTCATGATATTTCTCATGGCCGAAAAGACATAATGAGGTTGCTCATCACTGCCAAACCCCACGGAACGAACGGATTCGTTTCATTTATAAATAATTCGTCAGTCTCATAACAGCAAGCTATTTATGAGGACCTACTACTGTAAGAAAAAGATTTCGGAAGGCAGAAACCTATCAGTATGTAGATGTTTTCCAAATCTGATCAATGGGCCATTGATACGTACCTTGCAGTATCAAAGAAAGTCTCAAACATCTCCAAAATGAGATCATCGCATTCCAGATCCAGCATCACCACACATGATCTAACCTTAGCAACTGTCTCCAAAATATTCACTCTCCTTGAAAATGAAGGACTTTTAACATCACCAAGTCCTTTGAAACTGGTAACAATAAGCTTGAATATCTCCTGCAAAACAATCGTCCAAAAGAGCAACGCTACTAAGCTCCAAAACGACAGCTTAAAATGCACGAAATTGTCAAGGAAATAATTCCCTACCGATTTCCTAAATTACAGTCACTTTTGCATCTTACTCGAACGTTTCATGCAATAGTAATAATGTAAAGTAGACGAGGTGAAAAAAAAGAAACTACCTTCAAAGTGTTATCACTGTAGGGGGCGTCAGGAGCCACGATTCTCATAATTTCACTGATGCAAATAGCAACGAGCAACCCAATTTCCTTGTCCTTGTGTTTCAACAGAGATGTCGACACTAAAGCCTCGGAACACCCTTTCATGGCATTGTGAGTGCTCTGTGGAGGCGACTGATCCAACTGTGCAAGCAAAGTTGACGCTTGCTGCACATGCAAAACACGATTCAGCGAACAATCTTGAGAAGATAGAAATACGCTAAGAGTCATCTACACCTGTTGGCACGAGGTCATAGTTAATACTAAGAAGAGATCAGCGAGCAAGTTTCATAACAATGTCATGCACATGCATGACTAGTAAAGAAAATACAGCAGATTGACGACCCAGAGCTCCCGGAAGCAATCCAAACATGCATTCCCTACGTGAAAATATGTACCGGTTGATTTCACAAGCGGTCTGCGACCTCTTTTAAGAAGGAGACATTGCCCAGAGAAGACATGACCACGGGAACAAAAAAAAATCACGACTGAACAAGAAAACAGAAGAAGAAAACAGACCAAGACAATCAGGTGAAATCTATCCATTAGCAATATTCAGAGGGAAACTCAATGATATACCATGAAATGGTGAAGGATAACCTCCACAAAATACTAGCCCTAATAAAATTCTCAATATTCGCCACGATATTTCGTTAAGTGAGCTGACAAAAGGATAGGGAGAGTAGACATAGAACTGAAAACCATTATTCAAAATTCGAAAATACTGAAAAAATTATATATCAAAACAAGACACAGAACAGGGACAGTAGGACTGGAAAACAAACTGAAGAAAATGGATGATGAATGGTCTCTGCATGCAAATGGCATTACATATTTATGCTAACCACAACGAGTATTTCCACTCAAACGGACTCAAAAAACTTTCCCATAATCCTTCTCCAGTAAAGTTCTTGCACTTCTGCCTGGCATTAAGTACTTTCGACACTGAGTCGGTGAGGATTAAGAAGGTTCTGATGATAAATCACAAGAGGGAACTGTTCCGGTGACAAAGTCTGAAGTGCAAGCAACGGCTAAAACAATACTCTGCTAAAGGCCGGCACTGCTAGCACCGTCACTTAAGCGCCAAATACGGTATGCAGCCTACCCGTTCAGACTGTTACTAGTCTCTATATATATGCCCTAGCCCACGGGGGGGTAATTAATCCAGTATCCTTAATTTATTTAAAATCCCACATTGGTACTACTGAAAAGCCCGATTACGGATGTTTGTAAATACCGACGTCGGCCGTTTCCGAGTCTCTCAACTTTTGCGTCACAGGCTCCACAAAACTGGATTCCTACAAATGCTGTCCTCTCGGTCTCGACGCACAGTTTCAATTAACAAACAAATCCTCAAAACGCCATTTTTCAGTTCTACAGAAGAACCATTTCGCCAAAAGTTGAGAACCATCCATGGCCACTTTAACCCCCTTTCCAATGCATAACTCAATAATAACCTGGTTCCTTTTCCCCAAACTTCTGTCGACCCGTAAAATTTACCTGGTGTCCATTTTTCGAAATTCAACCCTACTGTTAAAAGAGGGACCATTTCGAGAATACTCGGACCCATCCTAAAACTGCCGGCAAACTCTTATCGCCGCAAAAAATGACCGAAATGCGCGCCAAACCTGAAGTAAGCGAAAAGCGGAGCTGAATACACATTTTCTATAAAAAAATCATGCACTATTCGATTTTCTGAAAATACGTACCAACAGCAACCTGGTGAGTGCATCCTTCGTCTGCGACTTCCCCAGCTTCTTGCCAATGTCGATCAGCTCTGTCTCCTTCGCTTTGAGCTTCGACATGATTGCTGCACTAATAATCCCACTACTCTTATCTCACGGCGTCCTTTCCGAGGCCGGCAAGACGCTCCGGCCCATACACCTGCTTGCACCTCTGAGGCGAAAAAAAAGGGGAGAAAAAAGAAGACAAAAAGCTTCTCTCTTTTCCGCGCTGGTTTCACCGCCAATTCGATAAAAACTAAAATTCCTTCACCCCGTCCTAAAATCCTCGCTCCTCAAACCCTGATTCCCGACACATCGCCACTGCTGTCTCCAATACAGTGCTTCACGACCGAAACGACCTCCACGTGATTCCCTTACTGCATTCACCGGCAGTGCACTGCAGTGCAGTGCTGATACCTCTCTCTTTCGAAACCCCAGACTCCAACACTCAAAAATTTAAGTACAAAGAGTTCTCAGTTGTGTCGCCCAAAACCCCCGTGAAATGGCCAGAAAAACCTTGGTTCTGTACCAAAATAGAAGCGGCAAAAACAGGAATGCAGCGGGGCTAGCAATCAAACGCGCGAAGTTCGGCAAGCGGGAAGTCGACGAGCGCTAGCTAGCGGCAGAGACGACGCCATGGCCACCACCCCAAACACTACTCGCTTCAAAACGCACCAAAAATGGGGGACCGAGCTTCCCCGCCCTCTCTTGTCTTCCCGAACCGCGGGCACCCGTTCCCGCGCACGCGCCCCGAAGGTCGTGCCGTAACCGCGGTCGCTCCCCGCGCGTTCCCCCGCGCCTTTTGTCAGCTCCGAACGAGTTCCCCGTGGCTCCCCATGGTTCCCTGCGGAGTTCTCGAAAGGCTCCAAGTTTCGAGGATGAAGTGTGTTCATGAGGGAATCCGTGGGCTTTTTTAGAGATGTTGGATTTGGGTAATTGATTTGTTGGACATAAGCTACCTCCTCTTTGCTGAGGTATTTTATTATACTCTCATCATTTATTTCCAGGCCCATGGATTGGCTGATTCCATTTTCATTCATCCATAGAAAAAAGTGGCGTGGACTGCCGTGGTGGGAAGGCCAGCTTGGTCCGGGGAGGAGTTAATTGGGGTAAGGGGAGGACATAAAAGCGCCCATTGAAGAGCTGAAACTGAATTTGGGGAGGAGGTGAAACTTCTTGAAATACTTTTCAGTAAATTTTCCTTGAAAAAAATAAAATTGAATTGGCACCTAATCCAAGTTGTTTCATATTTTTTTGGAGCTTTGTGGAATTATCTATGAATTTTTGAAGTTGAAATGCAGTAAGCTCTGGAATTGTCCACCTCCTAAAATGTAAACCATTTGTACATTGTTGGTACAATAAAAAAAAAACATCATATACAAATAGTGTACATTTGAGGAGGTGGATGATTTTTAAAGCCTGCATGCTTCATAGACCTCCTACCTTAATCAAATCCAAAGTATTAAGTAATTTTGAAGTTCAAGATTTTATTTAATCTTTCTTAACCTACTTAAATGTTCAAAGCCTTTTTTGAACTTCTTAGATTCTGCTCTAAATGAAACAAAAGTCCGAGTTTTGATAAGTTTCAACACAAAAAATGGAATTGTAATTGTAATAGTAATAGTAATTGTAATTGAATGTACAAACTCAAACTCAATATGTTATGGCCCTAATACTAATTATTAACGTAGGAAAAGGAAACTAGAGAATATCACTAATAGATTGAAAGATTATAATATTTGATCATGAAGATTGGTGTTAAAACTGTGAAAGTACTTGGAAATCTATCAATCTTCTTTTTATATGTCAAATCTAGAATTGAAACCATGATTAAAAAATATAAAGTGTAAAAACATAACATGTATAACCACAATCAACTTGTAGCTTCTCAAAATCTATTGTATAATATTTTTTAAATAAGTTTCTAATTTGATTTTTTCCTCAAGCTCTAATGTATTTGAAGCTAATTTCTAAGAACCTTTAACAATAGAAAATCAAAATTAATTTTGTGATGCTAAAGAAAGACTTTAAAGGATATTCACCTAAAAACAAAAGTAATCACAATAGTAATTTTTAATAATTTTATTCAAACTTCCAAATATTGTCCATACAAAAAATATGGCACCTTGGTTCGTGGCCTTAGGCATTTAGAGGTTAAAGAAATTCTAAAGTTTTTTAAAGTTTCTTTTAAAGTTTTTCTTAAAAAATATAACAAAAAAATATCTCACTAATTTGTAATGTTTTCTTTAATTGCAAATAGAAATTAGAAATTTATAAGTGTATTTAATTGAGGTGCATTCAGATTTTAAATACAATGACCTGTAATATTTAGAGATTATGAGCTAAAAGAGTATTTGGAGGAATTGTCATACAAACAAATTTAAAAGATTCTAAAGCTGTTAGTTTGAAGGATATTTGGTGTGATTAAATCTACAAAATAAAATTCAAAGATTTTGATGTTGTTAGTTTAATAGATACTTGGGGAATCTGTCACCAAATTGATGATTTAAGTTGGTCCTCTAAGGAAAATAATTTGTACTTGCTACAATTTAATATGAAAAAAGTCTAACTACTTCAATTATTCAACGCGTAAGATGTCATCTAAAAGTACAAAATAATAGCATGTCTTGACATTGAAGTGACTACTACTAAACATGAATACAAGAGTATATATTCCACATTGACACATTTAACATACCAACATATGCAGCTGTCATTGTCCAAAGTACTATTTAAGGACAAAAACAAAATCAATACATTAATATCCAAAAGATGTACAGATTGCATCTTCTATCAAGAATACATATTCTACATTGACATATTTGACGTATCAACATATGCAGCTATCATTGTCATAGGTACTACTTAAGGACAATAACAATGTCAATACATTAATACCCAAAAGATGCCCAGATTGCATCTCCTGGCAAGAATACATATTCCGACATTTTTGTTGTACTAACACATGCAACTATCATTGTCCAAAGTATTACTTAAGGACAATCGCACAAATTGCATCTTCTAGCAAAAGTACATATTCCGTACTGACACATTTAATATACCATTACATGTAGCTATTGTTGTCCAAAGTAATAAGGGCAATAACAAAGTCAGTATATTAATATCCAAAAGATGTACAAATTGCATCTTCTAAATGTATAATAACAAAATACTACTTTATGTGAAAACCACACATGAATAATTGAGGAGGTACTACTAGAAAAACCATGACCAAAACAACAAAACTGAAATTAAAAACTGTTGTTTGATTTTGTTGATTTTATTGCATTGTACGGATCAAAATTACATTCAAACTTGTTGTTCAATTTTGATGAATGCAACCAATTGTTGCATTGACTGTCATATCAACAACGTTGATTCCCATGGCACCAAGCGTTTGTACTAGGGTTTGAACCCGGGACCTTGCCTTTGCAAAGGATCTTTCAACCAATACACCATGGTTGAATCACTAGAAAAAATCTTGTCCAATGTGACATGTCCTTAGTGACTAAAATGTGTCTTTTGTCATTTAAAACTTGAGTTTTGAGTCAGAAAAGACATATCACAAAGGACATTTAGTCATTAAAGACATGTTACATTGGACAATATTTATAATAATTAGTGAATTTGCATGTGTACATATAAAAAAGAAATTATTATTTATAAAAAAAAATTAAAATTCTATTAATTTGGTCAAAAAAATTTGAAGTGCCTAGAACAACATAAATCTATTGGTGTTTTTACAAAAAATTGTTAAACTAATCAAGTTGTAACTACCAGTGTCTAAAACGACAAAAAATTGTTGATTTTTTGTTGTTTTGGTTACAACTTTCTAGAAGTGGGAATAAACGTTCATTTTGCTATTGGTTGTAAAAATGAAACATGTATTTGTGAAATATCCACCCCCACCTCATATTTGTAATTTTGGGAAAGTTATTTGGATTGCAATCAACATAAAATATTGATTGTTATATATATATATATATAAATATATATATATATATATATATATATATATATATATATATATATATATATATATATGTATATATATGTATCCATACAATATATGTATTTTGTATTCTATATCCGAGAGCACCAAATTATAATCTTATCAATGGCCAAAATCATCTTTCACAATGTCACAATCAATGGTGTCATAAGTTTTTGGTTGCCTATATAGAAAAGCACGGGGATCATGGTTGCACGATAAATGTTTGCAAAAGCGGAAGAAATTCCATAAGACTAAAGTATCTTTTATCCAACACCAAATCCAATCTATAGAATCCAAAAGAATCTAATTCCCCAAA
The DNA here is from genome assembly GCA_951230915.1 of Antitrichia curtipendula. Taxonomy (NCBI): domain Eukaryota; kingdom Viridiplantae; phylum Streptophyta; class Bryopsida; order Hypnales; family Leucodontaceae; genus Antitrichia; species Antitrichia curtipendula. Next base: position 19,720,314 of record OX579642.1, read on the forward strand.
TAATAACAAGACCTTGATATTGCTTTAGCAGTTCTCTTTCATTTGCAACCTAATTTTGGAATATAACCCTCGATATCTTACACTAGTACTTACAACCCTCTCAAATTTACATAATGTTCCTTCTCAAACTCTTAAATATAATCCTCGTGAGATCACAAACAATTATCAATAAAACTCAATCAAGACACTCATCATAAACCTTCCCCTCTTTCTTCCAACTTAGATTGCAAAGCTTTCTCAAGCTAAGACTTTTCAAATCAAAAGAGAAATCAAAGATTCAATAAACCAAATAACATCCCAAGAAAATGTTGATATTAATCCTCCTTAGTTCCTCTCACTTAGACCATAAGATTTTTTCAAACCAAGTCTATCCAAATAAATAAATAAAATCAAGTATTGGAAAACAAGAGAGCTGCAATGAAGGAAGCTACTTTTAAGTATCCATTGAAATGACTCAGACAAAAATATGGGACATCTATCCTATCAAACCCTCCAACCGAGCCTAACAACCTTTCAAACAATAAAGGACAAATGCCTTGTCAAACCTTTTAACCAAGCCTAATAATCCTTAGAACAATAAGGAACAAAAATACTATCATACCTTCCAACCGAGTCTTCCAATTAACCTTTTGACTTCACCACTACCTATCAGATTGAACAACCCTCCAACTTGGAACTAATATAGATGTAATAAGATGCCTATCTTTGAACCAGTAGATGGTTACATCATAACAACAACATTGGAAGAGGGGGTTGTATCAAGATCAACAACTCTTGATTTTTTCACTCAGGGGAAATTGTAGGAACATGAATTGCTTGCATCTTCAATAGGGTTCATAGTCATAGTCATCTTAGAGATTTCAACTTCATTAACTCAAAAGACTAATTAAGTTATTTAAAGATATTTTTTATAGTATCTAATTAAGTACAAATATAGTGGTCCAAAATCAAATTAAATTTTGTCCAACTATAAATAAGGATGTTTAAATATTGAATACTAATAACATCTCTATAGCTGGGTTGATTGTATATTGCTCGGTGACATCTTTGTAGGTGGTTGATAGTTATTACTTTGTCTATATAAAATGAGTGTTGTCAATGATTAAAAAAAGTGGTTTAAAGACAAAGTATAAATATAATTTGGTTCATGATATCTAAATGATTGAAATTTTGACTTAAATCTCACTTCTTACAATTACAAAGGTATCAAATCAAATAAATGATGTCTATAATAATTCAATTTGTGATAATGTGTGATAAAGTCTTGTTAAATGCATTTTAGTCATGTATATCATTGCAATTTGAATACTTGAAAATCATTAATAGTTTAAAAAAAAAAATCCAAATAATAGTTATTGATAGTACTCTCTATTATTATTTAAACTTTTACAAAGATTACAAATTAATATCTAAACATAAATTTCACCAAAATTATTTAAAATAGCATTTTTGTGACAAAAATGTTATTTCACAATTGATCTAATGTTTGTCCCAAATTGTGACATGCTTCACAATTTTTGTCACAATTTTGTTTCATTACAATTTCACTTCAATTTTGGTTCACAAATTTTGTGACTAAAGTGAATCAAAAGTATTTCATGCTTCACAATTGACCTAATGTTTGTCCAAAAAATGTTTAATAAGTTACCATTTCATTTGTAATTGATCCTCCTCTAAAACTATCTAAATTCCTAAAATTTATCATTGTGGCTCCTAAATCTATGACCAATAGCTCTTCACAAAACAAATCACAATTGTTGAATTACATCAAACCTTAAGTACATATTTAACCAAAGTATACATTATCATATCAACAAAAAGACATCCAAAATACTCAAGAAAGTACATACAATTAGAATATGAATGGACACTTTTTTTTACTTTATTTTATGATTTATATGTGCTCAAAAAATTTCTATCATTGGATATTGAGCTTAAAAGCAAATTTTTGTATTTTTAAATCAATTACTAAAAGGTTGATCTTAAAATGATTAATGAATATTCCTTTAGTGATTGACAAATGTTTTGGAAAGCGCATTTCATCATATTGATATTTAAGTGATGTATTGTAAGTGAAATTGATTGTCTGGCTGGTACAACCACTTTTAAGTGCATTGGCATTGTGACAATCTGTGTCACAATGCACTAAAACACATATCCTCCCCCCCTTTGTATTTAAATTAATAAAAAAATTTATACCTTCCCCCCTCCTATGTATTTAAATTAATAAATTTATTTTAAATTTAATTTAAATTTAAAAAAATTCAAGAACCCCCTCCCCGCTTTGTAGTTTCTAGGTGGGGGTGGGGTGACAATTGATATGGGACATATCGTGTATTTCGTATTTTGTATTTTAACCATATCTTATGTCTTGTACAGTATATTGAAGTTGTATCTTGTATTCGTATCCATTCTGTATTTATACCATATCCATATTCAGTATTGTACTTTGGATTCATATTTGGACAGCTTGGATTGAATCTCACAAAGATCAAGGGCTTGTGATTTTTTAAGAAATCAACGACATCTTGGAGGGGAAACATTTTCCTGTTTTTTTAAATCAACGGTCTGTGATTTTTTTGAGAAAGGGGGGGAGGAACTAATGCACTGAAAAGAGGTGACAGCCTCTTTTCAGTGCATTGGCATTGTGTAACTCATTAAACATTAAAGAAGTTTAATAGAATGTTGAGTAATATCTATACTTTAAATGAATTTATTTATTTGGTTTGCTTGTTTGTTTTGTTTGTTACAATGAGATATCCAAAAGTATATGTCCCTTGGTTGGCAGATTGTATTAATGGTATTGTTAGAAATCTCTTTGAGAGGAGGGGTGCACGGACTTTGTTTTGTGGCATTTCAACCCATGCTAGAAAAATATTGAAGTTGGAAGTTTTTATGAATTGAAAAGTTTGAAAATTACTTTAATTTTAATTTTATTATACCATTGCGACAACACAAGGCATACTACTAACAATGAAAAGACAAAATAATGGTAGATATGAATAATAAATAATAATAATAAATATAAATTCATGATGTAGATATTTGGAAGAAATTACCATTATTTACTACAAGTTTTTTTAATTGATTTTGATATCTTTACATCAAGCACTTACAAGTTCAAAGCACATTATAGAAACCTTTAACAATGCCATCTTTAGTCTTGAATATTTTCACTAAGAATATCAGTATCTTCCAAAATATTCTAAGTATTCTTAAATCTATATATGGTAGAACCATCCATTTCCAATCAAAGATCCATATCCGACCTGTAGGGTGCAACTATTTCCAACCAAGTTTTAAACAAATTTCCAACCAAAGCTTGGATTGTTTTGTTTTTCTCTTTTTCAAAGTTGGAACTAATAAGGTCACGACATTTGTCCCAAAGTAATGAACGGGAAAGCAATTTTTGAATGATTAGAATTGGAAGAGTCTATACATTGGGTGTGGGTCCAAACCAACTTTTGGCTTCCAAAACTCATAATAATTTCATTTCAATTTATAAAATTACCAATTTTTTTAAAATTCCCGTAATTTCTATCTTCCGACATGGCAGAAAATTCGCATTGCCTTGAGGTAGGCACCCCAAAAATGACACCTGACCTCAAAGCGCCATCTACAGGTTGTGTACATTTCCAAAATGAGTTATGTACCTATTTGGATGGAGCGCTTTCAGAAACAAATTTTGACCCTTAATAACTTTTGCATATAATGTCCAAATGCCACGTTCTCTGGTGCGTTAGAACCTCCTTTCACTTGCCAACAAAAATATATGAAAATTTGACCAGTCTAATAGTAGCAAAAAGTGGCGGTTTTGGATGTACCCACCTTATATTGCTTCAGAACATGCATGGAATCGCTTAACTGGTTGACTATTGGTGCTCCTGGCATAGGGAAGCTAAACCACAAGAGTATGCAATATTATGGGCTTGTCCACATTAATTCGAAAATTAATTTATAATTGGGCCTCAAATATGATCGTACTGACTGTAATTATCATCCACTAGCATTCATTCCACTCCCTTCATCCATCCGCACATCGTCTTCAGCTTTGGATTGCATGCAACCCTAAACCTCCATTTGCGTGGCTATTCCGCTTGCTTGCGCACATCAAATAGATTCTTGTTTGCGGGGAGGAAATTCACGAATCTAGCGGAAGAATTCGATTAAATGCGGTTTCTCTTTTACACTTTCGGAGGAAAATTGAGAAGGTTTTTGTGTCTGTGCTTTTGAGAGGGTATTGGATTTCAAAGTGTGTTTTTATTGTTTTGAAAGAGAGAATTTTCGGAGCGATGGCGGAGAGTGGCGGTGGTGAGAAGGTGGGGGAGATGATGAGTGAGCAAGCGGTAGCGGGGAAGTGGAACTTCATGCGTTCCGAGCTTAATCAGTTGTACAGTAAGATCAACGAGCTAGAGCAGGAGCTGAACGAGCACCAGCTGGTGATCAATGCGATTCAGCCTCTGGACCCTGGGCGGAAGTGTTTTCGAATGATCGGGGGTGTTTTAGTGGAGCGCACCGTGGGAGAGGTTCTTCCCGCTGTTAATCGAAACAAGGAGGGTCTACAAGAAGTGATTACCCGGCTCATGGAAGCGCTGGACAAGAAAAGCAAGGAGTTCACCGCGTTTGAGGCCAAATACAAGATCAAGGTGCGGGGGAAAGGGGATGATGTTGGTGTGCCGGAGAAGGCTGCGAAAGAGAGAGCTGCTCAAGGGGTTCTGGTTTAGGAGCCTGTACCAATCGGCAAGTGTTTTCCTCGCAACCTACTTGGTGTTCTTTTCTAGGGTTTTATGGTAGAGGACTCTTTTTGCGTTACTGGTACGCATTTTGACATGTGTAGGAGTGTGCTTTTAGAGAGATGTAGAGAGGTGCAGAGAGACCTTAGACTCTGGGTACAAGAACCAAATTTTTTGAGATCAAAGTGCTGTGGATGGAGGTTGTAGACCGCTACGATTGACAGAGGACAAACCCATTTCCATTCAAAGATAGAGGCATTTAACCAATTCATGCTTGTACCCCTTGCTAATAAGTCCAACCAAGTGTAATGCGAACAGGGGTCAGCACAGGCGGCGGGGTTAGGTCCCTAACGGTTTTAGTATCCTCTTCCCTACTCTGGAAAGCGAAACTCCAAGTCAAGAGTGCTGAAATTTATGAAATACTTTTTTCTTTGACATTGTGTAAATTTTTGTTTACAGAATTCAGCATCTTCACATCATAAACTCCCACTACCTGCTTTGGAACGAAGAATTTGAAGGAAATATAACCTGGAATATGTGGATCACACTGGATGAAGATGCCCCTGACGTTTGCTGCTCGTATTTAAACGCTGGCAATTGCCACTTAGGTGGCCTGGTATTAAGTCGTGAGGTATGCGAGATGTATTGTGCTGGAAGTTGCATTGTATTGAAACAAAGGGCTTCAATTTAGCACGGGAAGATTCATGTAGGGAGATGACGCTCAGTTTTCTACTCGTAAAAATCTTCACAGTTTTGCGCAAGTCGATACGCCGGAAGTTGCAAGAGTCTGTGCCGTTATGACCGCCCATAAATGTGCAATTATCCCTCGAATATTTTTATCTTGATTGTGGTGCAGTCCATGGCTCAAATTGCGCTGCTCCAGTAATGTGGTGATCATGTTGGTGGTTGAGGTTTATCTACGATGAGTGCACCACTTCTGGTAATGAACATGCTTCTTACGTTTCGACTTAGTCGGCTTGGAGGCATACCTGTGTATGAGTTTTACTTTTGTTCTTTGCATAACGCAATTAGTCATATGCGTAGTCTCACTAAGGATAGCAGGAACACAACGCGTCACATGAAATGTTTGTCAGAGATGGGCAAGGTATGTGACAGTTTTCCTTCTCAATACACTCCCTACAATTCTTGCTCTACTGTAGGTCACATAAGGTGGATATAAAACCTGGACCAGCGTGCATCAAATCTACCAGCATTGATCTTTTAAACTATTGCTTACTTAGTGTTAATCCTGGTCCCCCCATACACTTCATAAGGTCTTTTGTATATCATGAAGACTACATGCATAAATAAACCTTCACTTGAGTTACCTTTGTCAGGTGGACAAGGGAAGAGATAGATTTCTTGTGTACCAAGTCGCATAAAGAAGATTCAAACTTTAGACTAGTACAGTATGGACCAAATCCTACAGTATAGGTACGTTCAGCCCTTACTAATTCCAAATTTTCTAGGGCTCCATTCGCAGTTGCACCTCTTACATATTTTCAAAACCACATTCACAAACATGCGTACAATCTTTACAAACATGCGAATATGATCATGAATATATTCTGGTTACAATTAGTAAGATTAGTATCTTGTACACGTTGTAACCATAATCAAGAGTTCACACCTTAGGAAAGAGGACTGTCGTTCCTGAACTCTCTCCGGAGATTCCAATGTGGAGTCCTATTGATGGACTCCTGGTTCACCCCAGCCCGGAAATAGGCTGAGTTCCTTTCCTCTCTGTTCGTGCAATGCCCGTTCCAGACTGCTTGAAACAACACATGCAGGCTCATCGGTGTGATGGGTGACTCAGAACGCATGTGACGCATTAATTCTCATTCAGTGTGTGTTTATCAATGCAGTAAACTTAGGCCTCTACTAATTTAAGTTCTAGCAAACCAGGTCACACCGTCACATCATTCAGTCGAGAGTGAAGTGAAAACGGTATGACACCAATCAGAAACTGAAATTCCAAAGGGCACACAAGAAACATCAATCCACTACAATTTTGAAACTGTGCTTACTTGTGAGAAAAATGTATACCGGTATGCATATGAGAGTCTACCTGACAAAAATGTCTACAGTTTGGAGCTGGTGGCGAGGGTTTGCTCGTGAAACAAGGCAATGATCGCCTCATTCACCCAGCAGGCTTCTCTTGCTGTGCATACTCAACACCCCTGAGGGCCACATTTTCCTACAAGTACGGGACAGATGACTTAACAAGCATCGACTCACTGCAATTTTAGATTTGTGCCAACCTACTGATGAGGGAAACCTACAATTATACACAGTCTCCTACCAAGAATTTCTACAATTTGGAGCTGGAGGCGAGGGTTTGCTCGTGAAGAAAGGTAACAATTAGCTCATTCACCCTTTCAGGCTGCTCTTGCTGTATAAAGTGACCGCCCTTGAGCGTCACAATTTCTTTCAAATTCGGCACAAACGACTTGAAATTCCGGCTCACGTAGGCCTTCACTCCAGGAAACCCCATCACAAGGTCCTTGTCCCCTGCAATGAACAACGCGGGCGTTTTCACTCCGACATTCGTCCACGGAGCTTTCAATTCCCAGCTCTTCTCCATTGCGCGATAGATGTTCAAGGCGCCAGTCCAGCCCGATTTCTCGTATGTCTGCGCGTAATACCGAAGATCTGCATCGGATATCCACGGAGGTAGTTTCTTCGGCATGGGAATGGAGTCCATCAGCTCCTTATCTCGTGGAGCAATGAAGCTGTTTCGTGGTGGAAACAGCAGCTTGGACAGTGTGGCTGTCGTCCCTATTCGTGCGAAGTCTCGCTCAGCTCGACCCGGTTTCTGAAACCTGCACATTTAACCGGAACGACGGGTATGAAATATGAAAGCCTTGCTAATATCATTTAAGAACCTAGTCAGAAAGCTTTACATTTGAAACCCTATTCACAAAACTTTAATCGATCGCTGGATCGGAATACTGAGAATCAGAACACGAATAATGGCTTGGAAGCACATTATTCACGTCTTTCCAACATGGCACGGGGGGTCTCATACCCTGTGGAGAAAACGTCTGTATTTTCCTGTGAGTCAATTTCCCACTGTAACTCAAAACATGACAATTGTCAAACTTTCTTTTCCTAATGAGGGGAGTTGCCATCAAAGACGTGCATTTGGGCAGTTGTCCAATTTCGAGGCACGATGGGAATAGTGAGACTCACAAGGAAATCACAGGGGGAAGACCCTTAAAGCTATCACTCGCATGTTTCGACCCAGCTTTCTAACAAGCTCAAAACAAATCGGTTGCGAATTGAGCACGACATTCCAGTTTGAAATCATTTAATTCCAAGCATCATATCTAATTGCCAGATCCGTTTACACCTGACATTCTACTGTAATCTAGCAACGAGATGAACTCTCAACCAAGCATGAAAACATGAAACGACAGGAATTCGGACCTGCACATGTAAAACCCTTCGCCGACGCTCTCATAGTACCCCCTTATGGAGCTCCCCTTAGCCATCCTCGGAAAAAAAGGCACACTCAAGCACACCACGCCCTTCACGCACTCCGGCCGAAGCAGACACAAGTCCCATGCCACCATAGCCCCCCAGTCGTGTCCCACCACGAACACCCGCTTCTCCTCGAGCGCATCCAACAACCCCACCAAATCACCCACGAGGTGATGGGAAGAGTACAGCAAGGAGCTTTTGGGTGCATCTGATTGCCCGTAGCCGCGCAAGTCGGGGGCCACGACGTGATAGCCCGCTTCTGCTAGGGCGGGGATCTGGAAGCGCCAGGAGTACCAAAACTCAGGGAAGCCGTGGAGGAGAAGGACCATAGGGCCTGTGCCTTGCTCTACGATGTGGAGGTTGATGCCGTTTGTTTTCACTGTGCGGTGACGAATGTCGGGGAGCTTACCGGGAGGGAGATCCATCGCCACCCCAAGCGAGATCTCAAGGTGAAGAAATGCTTGCCGGGATTCAAACCTAAGAACGAATTCCAATTGTGAGATCTGCCGGAAGCTCTCACTCGCGGATAATTGTACTCCAACTGCTCAAATTGGTCGCATCGTCCAAGCTCACTCTCAATTCCAAGAAATTCTTGCTGCGGGTTCAAACCCTAATAACCAATTTCGATTGCTCTATCTGCCAAAAACTCCTCAGGAGCTGACTCTAACTTAATTGTACCCCAACTGCTCAAATTAGTCGAATTTCTTGGGATTCTCTCAACAAAACGTATCTGACAAGATCCAAGAGATGCAACAACGACAGTTTGCAATGGCGAAAGTTAGATCCAGTAAAGAATCGTCGAATTGCTAAAAGTTGATCTACAAACGCAATTCTGAAAGCTCGCCCTGAATTTCTGTCCAAAACTGTCGGCTAATTTCGAACCCCAAACTCAATTCCTCCCATGCTTCCGCCGGAGTCTGCCACTCTCATCGAAGGTAGAACAGCCTATGACCACACAGATTTGCAATCTGGGTATCTTGTGCAATGTGCTGATTGTTGCTTCTATTTTTATTTTTTTGAAACATATGGCCTTACAATTGGACTGACACAACTCAACCACATCTATTATTGAACCATATCTATATTAGCCTTAAACCATTCATAAATAGATGTAAACTTGATGCCATTCTTTGACACAAAATAGCACCCAATTGCTTGTCTAAAGAAAATGACTTACACACTTTGTAAATGTGTGGGAGATTGGCACAAATGAGAGGGTTGTGTAGATATTGGAATTGGGTGACTAAGGGCATTGGAATGTTCTCCCTAACTTCCTCCTTCCCATAATACTAGTCCTTTCTATTTATTTCATTTGTCCAAATTACTTGTCCCCTTTACTTTAGACCATGTTAGGATTAAAGACAATTTCTTCTGTTTTTTACGCTTACTAATGAAATCAAGTACAAGAAGTCTGGTTTCTTATTCACTTTACAAATAATTTTTTAATAAAAAGTGAATGTTTTATAGCAATTTGAAGCTGATTGGGTCAAAAAAACAAAAGACTTGAATGTGCTTTTCATTAATTTTATTGAATTTCAAATTGTTCTTGTGCAAATCTAAGCATACCAAGCGGGCAAAGTAGTTGCATAGGAAGTCTTCTTTCTCCATAAAGCCTATTCTTATTGATGTGTAGGCACTTTGTATCTATTGCAACTTTTTTTTTTTAAATCTTTCCTAGATTGCAATTAACCTTGAAATGACATAGCCATGTAATTTGTCTCAATTTTCCCCTTTGTTTCTTCTATTTTGCAACTTGATGTGAACGAGAATTATTTTATTATGCAAAGGTGAAATCAATTGTCCTCTATAAGTCATAACATTTTCAGCTATATTGGTGATGATTTCAAATTACGATGATTTTGAAAAGTAACCAATATACAATTTTTTAGTTTGTGAACACCGACCCATACACATGAGATTTTATTGCTACATGTAATGAAAGAATACAATTTTTTGAAATTATTACATCACTAAGAAGTTTACCATACACATGAGATTTTATTGCTACATGTAATGAAAGAATACAATTTCTTGAAATTATTACATCACTAAGAAGTTTATGGGATGAGTATAAAATGTTGCAATTATATGCCTTTTTTAAAACTATATTAAAAAAGACTTAGAAGCACAGTCATGACAAGATGATGTACACTTTCTTCCTATGATACATCTATAATTATACTTATGACAACACACACAAAATAAAAAGTCTTCTTTGGCGCTAAGTATAAGAAGTTGCTTAAACTTAATGTGATACTTAAATTGATTTTTTTTTAAAATTCAGTAGCCAAAAGTTTAAAATTACAAGGGAAATCTTTAAGATCATCTATTCCAAGGGAGCTCGTACCGTGAAATATATTTATATTTCAAACCTCATTCCAAGCATATGAACCAATCTCTTTATAAAACCAAAGAACGCGTAGAAGTTGGACTACTCTAAATTACATTAATCAAGGTACATTACATAAAGTATCATCAAAATTTTCACATCACAGTTTAAGTTTTCAGATGAATCCCTGCTGATATCGTAATTATTTGTTAAGGATTCTAACTCAAAAGAACTAGGAAGGACCAATGGAGGGTGCTTCACTATACCTCATGTGAGGCTATTTATATTAATGTTGATATTGCCATCAATGAAGTCATGTGTTTGTCTAAAAACAGGACGAGGGGAGGATTAAAAAATCGATGCATCCATGGTACTTTGGATAAGGTAAACTACCCCATTACGGAATAAATGGGAGCAAGCCCATTGCGGGATGAAAATTAATAGTGGTGTAAATTTCAAAACTTGAATGTACACCACCATTAATTTTCATTCTACAATGGGCTTGCTCCCATTTATTCCGTAATGGGGTAGTTTACCTTAATGGTTGTCTTGAAAACAACATCAGTTAGACATATGATTGCTTCATATTTACAATTGCAAACAGAGATCACTTATTCACTTATTACATCCTTGTTCAAGTATTCACTTGTTACATCCTAATTTACTACAAACGTGCTTCATATTCACATTAGGATGTAACAAGTGAACACGTTTGTTTTCTACTTGTCGGTTGTTGGGTAGAGTTCATCCGCTCCCTATTCCATTCGTTTATTGCCCTAGCGCGATTCCAACCATCTATGCTTCGTGCAACGGCTTCCATCCTAGGTGTTTGTGTTGCAACTTGGGTTAAAGGTTTGCACCACGCTCTTGGAGTCCATTAGCATACAGAGCAACCTAGTTTTCTTTCCTGATTTGCAATAATTGTTGCTCTTGAATGCTTGGAATCTAAGAATGTTTGCTGCCATCGCTGAAAGACACTTTAGATTCTTGTTTTGATTTTCAATTTTCCATTTTTTTCTTCAATCATGCATCACTTCCAGTTTGTTATAAAGATTTTGGAGGTGCACATTTGTCTCTATGCATTCATTGCACTTCTGAAATGGTGGCTTTGAAATTGCAAGGTGATTGAGGTCAAGAACTCCATATTCTAGACTGTCAAATGTTGTAGTCTTATAGAGAGCTATTGGTACTTGACAAAGGTGGCACGGGATGTTTAGGCGTCCAGCATTACGATGTAATCATTCTATTTAAGATTTGAGGCAGGTTTTGATTTCATCTTGCGACCAATGTGACGTGGTGTATTTTTGTTTGCTTCTTGCATTCTTTAGCTTTGCTTTGTTGATCATTGCGCTTTGGTCTGTGCTTGCATTGCTTGGGTATTAATTGCGTACTTTTGGTCTAGAGCTTGCTCGATTGGCTAATCAACTTAAGGTGTTTGTTATTTGATATTTTTTACTTTTTTGTGTTGGCTATGCAATTGTATTCTACAGGTTGTCATGGCGCCATGATTGAAGCTTCCAAAGAACTTCAAGGTGTAGACATTTGGATCTAGCCATAACACAAACTATGTTGGAAAGTATTTGGTAGCAAATTTCAGCATTGGTCACGACAACTTGGTGATGGAGTTGATGCACATTTCTAAGACGCATTTAACATAGTCCATTTTCCCACTACAAGTACGTGATCCACCTTTAGAGGCACCATTGTGTCACCTCATTCACCTATTGTTCATGAACTTGCTCACAAGAGGCGTAAGACTGCATTAGGGACCATCACCAGGCGGTGGTAGGAGGTCTAGGCCTACAAGTTCTTATGGGCAGAGGCCAAATTTGATTCTAATGGAAATTTATCTTGTGTTGTATGCCAAAGTTGTGCTGCTATAACGAGAAGAAAGAAAGTTTTGGTCCCCAATGTTGACAATCTAGTAAAACATGAGGATAAGTAGACATGCAGAGAAGATGGTGTTCCATTTCTACACTTAACCAAGGGCAATATGTTTATCAAGGCGAACTCCAAACATTTGAAAATTTGCAAACTTTAGGAAGCCTGGAAGCACGTTGGTAGCATTGCTAATCAGTTTAGTGCTAGAATGGAGAGTGACTTCAAATGTAAAGGAGTGCAATTTTCTACATTGCTTTAAATTTTCAATCACGGTAAGCCTATGTATAATTATAAAAAGGCAACAGTTCTTGCTTAGGCACTTGAAGGTTAGGCATCTGCCCACAAAGCATTGGTCCAGAAGTACTAGGTGAAAAATGAGCGAGTATCTTCATGCTTTTGTTCTAACTACTTTGAAGTGTGTTGTGCAGTCTGCCATGATTGTGTCTATAAGCGCCGATGAGGTCACTGTGATTGATAATACATGCTAGATCAATGTCCATATTTGTGCTATGGACAATTGGCAACGCACGCCACACTTGCTTCACTTGTCTTGTGTCTTCGAAGAAGGCACAACAAACTATTTGACTAGTGTTATCATGCAAGCTTTGTTGGGTGAGTGTGGTCTCAGTCATGAAAAAATTGTTTCTAAGCTTGTGTGTTTGGGGGCTGATGGGGTCAATACTTTTCAAGGTTCAAAATCAAGGATTACAACCCAGATTCATGAAAAGTAGGCTCCATTTACGTTGGGTGCAAACTGTGTGAGTCACCATACTAATCTTGTCGTAGAAACTCTTTCCAAATATCCTATGGTTACTATAGTCGACTTGAGAGCCTCTTTCAGTTTGTAAATTCTTATTTTTGTCACTCTAACAAACGCCATGCTTAGCTATAGAAACTCACAAACCTCATGGATACTAGGGGCAACAAAATGTTGCACAATGTTGACACAATGTTGACACACGTTGGATCTCCACGAGGAATCCAGTGTAGCGGATTCTGGAGGAATACATTACTCTCCTTGTTAAAATGGGCATAGACATGATTGGCAATCTTGGCTAGAAGTCTCATATAGGGACAAATGACAACTTTGATTTGCTTGCTAAAATTGAATTGTTATTGTCCTTTGGCTTGTTTTAGGCAAGGGACATCTTTATCTACAATTTTATGCAAGCAATGAAAATTTGCCAAAGTGAGCTAGCTAGGCTTTTCATTGACAATCCTATTGCTTACAACAAGGAGGACTTTGGCAAATACAATGACCTCGTCCCTTTGGAGTGCAAGGACATCCCCTTGTAGTGGAAGGAGTTTGCATGAGGACTCCAACATTTTATAGTGGTTGTTTGATTGCCTATAACTCACGCCTATGCACGCTGCCATGACAAAGTAATTGGCATGCATTTGTTTATTACGCAACAAGATTTCCACCGCATGTAGGATAACATGGAACGCTAGTTTTTAGAGACGTGACTTTTACCTTCTCCATTTTTTTTCTTTGTACCTCTATTTGATTTAATTTTCTATTTTTTTTATTGCCATTGAAGTTTGATTCCATTACCATTTTTTTTGGTCTATTAGGCTCTTAGCAGCTTGATGGACCACTATGCTCTGTTGAGCTCTCTTATCTGAGTGACAGTGCTTTGAGACCTATAGTTTTGAGTTATGGCTTCTAAGTTACGGTGCTTTGAATTATGCTTACAATGCTTTTAGCTATGCTTACGGTTTGAATTGTGATTTTGATGCATTGAGTTGTGTTTGGTTGTGCTTACAATTTAGCTATGCTTATAGTGTTTTGAGCTAAATTTTGGTGTTGTGGACTCAATGACAATACTTTGAACTAAGTTATAGTGCTTTGATTTTGGAAGCTTTGAGCTAGTCCCTAGTTCTTGTCTAATGTATTGTGAATTCTCATTTCTGTGTAGTTCATTGTTGACAGGCACAACCCATTCTCTTCGCAATAAGTTGAATCGTTGTTTTCCTTAGCATGAACTCCTAAATGCATTTGGGATAATTTATCCCTAGTATTGGAGGCAAGAGGAGGTTGAGGCCAATTTTTCACACTATTTGACTATTCTAAGAAACTTTTATTGCCAAATCCAACATATCAATAAAGGTCAGCCATTGTATGAAGATAGCAAGACTTATACCACCCTTGCAATGCTTGATGCTTCAACTTGGACTTACAACAAGGTCTTTTCAGAGTCACTATGAGGGCAAATTTTGAGGTTGCTTGTGGCCCACCCAAGGACATCAATCTCGTCATCAAACTATGGCGCAAACTTTCTCAATCACACCATTTGTGTAAGCTTATCTCTAAGTACTTTAAACTTGCTGAAATAGGATGTTGTTTGGTACTTGGATCTATAGAAGACAAGAGGTGATTCTCTAATCTTAAGTCCTTGAAATCCTTCTGTAGAAATAGACTTGGCAAATACTTGCCCCTTGTTGTGTGCATGTTTGACTAGCAATATTTTTCCTTAAAGAATTTTTCTTACTAAAAAGCTATTAATTCTTGGAAAAGTGCCATTACAATTGGCCGACAAGGGGATTTTTGAAACATGGCTAGCACATTAGTATCCTGTTAATATCCTTGCCAATGCCATTGCACAGTTTATCCTTAGTCTTCATGAGATTTTGCAAGGTTTGATGCTCATGTTCACTTTAAGACAATATTTTTAATTCACAATCTAAAGCCTTAGTGAAGATTGCGGTGACTTAGAACTTTAAGGTCTTCTAGTTACAGTGGTAGAGCATTGGTGACGGTCTGGTTTAGTGATTGTGGCTACTTCACAAGCCTCCTTGTGTGATTGTTCTTTCAGTTTCTAACCCACTAATGTAGCTTGTTTGTTTTGTGTACAGAACACGAACATTGCATTGGGCACTCTTGCATTTTTGTAAGAAGGGGTTCAACTTCTTTGTTAGTGACATTCAACAAAATCCTAAAATAAAAGTCTTACAATCACACAATTACACACTTAGCACTTGTCCACAACACTTGCACAAAAAATTGTCAATGTTTGACATTTTCATTTAGCACTTAATTAGCAATTTTAAACAATATAAAACACCAAAACTAGCCTTATTGAATTCCAAAGTTCTCTCAAGGATCACAACTTTTACACTAATGCAAAACAAAATGTAGACAAATTGCCTCTTTTACCATTTTTGTTCACCACCTAGCTTTCTATTCTTGTTTATCAAACTTGGTATTTGATACTATTTGGTATTGCGTAACTAAAATTTGAAAACTAAACTTTAAATTTTGGTATCTACATTTTGGAAACTAAACTTTGGAAGCTAATGCAAAGTTCAAACTTTGACAAAACCTTTGTTTATTGAGAATCACTTGCCCATTTTACAATATCTATGGATGACCTTCTAAGTTCAAAGTTGTACTATAGTTTTGTTTCTAATACAAAAATCTACGTACTTCGTTACTAGGGAAGCCAAAGCTTCACCGTAGTTTTGTTTCTAACACAAAAATCTAAACACTTGAGTACTAAGAAAGCTAAAGCTTTCTGATACTATGGAAAGCAAGGAAAGTAGGAGCAAAGTTTAGACAAAGGGAGATCAACAAAACAAGTTTGTACAACCAAAACACAACTTCAGGGAATTTTCCACTTAAGGAGTTTCCACTTACTAGTGGATAAATTCACATGTATACACTAGAAGGCCCCCTAATTGGCATTGCCAAGGTACGGAGGGGGGTATTCTTTAGGATTAGTACAAGTAAACAAAACAATACCAAAAACAACAAGTTAGTAAAAATAAATAAAAATAACAAGTACATGTAGATATAGATTTTGAAAGGACCTCAATGTCCCTTAAAGATTTTGCAAATAACAAGAACAATGGAGCAAGAAAGGCTCTAAAAACAATCATCTAACAACTTGAATAAAAAATGGCCAAAATCCACTTAATTCCTGAAGTCCCAAGGCCATTTTTCCATCAAAAACCACTCAAAATTGCCAATTCTAGAGCAAAGAGCAAAAAAACAAATGTATGTGTTTTTTGCATATTTAACCGTAGGATCTTGTACTAGACTAGTGTAAGAATGTGTGGAAGAAATTTCAGAAATTTTGACCATATAGATTGCAAGATATTTGCATTTAAAGTGAGGGAATCTAGTTTTTTTATACCTTGCTCAACTACATTTTTTGGCTTTGAACCTTTTTAACTTAATTTTTTTGTTCTAATGACTTTGAATTTCTAATTTCTTATAATGAAGAATTGAGCTGAGAATCTAGAAAAAATAATTTAAGAAGAAACACTTAATTTTCACTCATTAAAAAATTGTTAAGTAGAAGTAGGTTCAAGATTGAGTGAAAAATTAAATCAATAATAGCTCTAAGATAGAATTGAAATATACTAATCTCAAAGGTGAGATTGTTCTAGTAGGAAATCTTGACCTTGTGAAACTTTTTTTTTTTTTAAATTGTTAAAATTGAGTTCAGAAATGAATCCTACAAGTTATTTTTTCAAAAAGATGCTCTAACTGCCCGAAAAATAAGATTGACCATAACTTTTGCATAACAAATCCAAATGGAATGAATCAAAGCTTTCCATGTAAATAAAAATAAAATCTATATGAAACAAATTTTTAAAATTTTTAATTTAAAGTTTTTTGAGGATTTTTTTCTGCCCACCAAACTAAAATTTGGGTATTTGTGCCATAACTTTTGCTCCCAGGCACCTATTGAAATAAAAATTACATTTTCGGAAAGCTAATGTGATTCTCTATCTTCACAGAAAATATTCAGAAAATCACAAAAAATATTGAGACCGTAGGAGCCTGTCCGAAATCCATTTTGTCCCCCAAGAAGACAATTGGGACTTTAGGGGTTAAATTGATCCAACATAGTCAAAGTACCAATAAGGGATGATTTTGAGAGGGAAATGAGTGCCCTTAAATATTGTCCCAAAAGCACACCCTTCTCATTTTCCAAGTGGTAATTTTATCACAAGAGATTTTTCATCCTAATCTTTTGGATTTTCTACTTTCTACGTTAATTTAAAATTCTAACTTTTGGAGAAAGATTTTTTTATCAAAAACAAATTGCACCATGGGAATTAAAAGTCTATTTTCTACTGTTACCTCCTCTCCTTTTATCATCACAAAAAAATCATTGAATCCTAGTGCCAATTTAAAACTAAAAATGGATAAAAATTCAACTATTGGAGTTTACTTTTTTTGAAGAAAAGAACTAGCCCTGACTCTTTGAAAGTATGAAGGAGTATGAAAAAAAAAAAAGGTTTAGACCTCATTCCAACTCCACATGCTTCCTAAATATCGATCAATTCCACAATAAATCTCTAATTTTGCTAATTTTCAAGAATCTTATAAACTCGGATAATTCTAAATGTTAAAATGTCATAAAACTTGTCAAAGAGTGTTATTAGCACAAAAGAAGCTATAATAATTTTAGTGAGATTTATTACTCCCTAGATAATTTCTAAGAATTTTTCATCGAAGATTTAATCGGTTGACTATCTTAAATAGGATCTTTTAATAATTAAAAAATTCCGAATTTTTTAATGGAATTTCTCATGGAATTCCATAAAAAATGTGGAAGTTCATATTTTAACTCTACACATTTGAAGAAGAAAATAAAATCTTGCTATCTCCTTAAATTATTAATGATAAAAAAATCTTTTACATCGAAAGGAATCTTGGCAAACTGATTTCAAGGTTGAATTTCTAATGTGATTTCAATCCCCAAACATTATACTTCCATTGTAGATGCCCTCCACTAGTCTATTGTGAGTTTATATCACCTGCAAACTAACAATTAGGGTTCTACTATTTTTCGGGTCAATTGAGAAACTAAAACCTATCTTCCAGAATTGACTTAGGATTTTCATTAGGGTTCTCTCAAACCATTTTATCTAGAATGAATCATATGCATGGTAGGTTTACGCAATTTGGGTGCTATTTACTTCATAATCACAATTTCAATTACTTCTAGATTTCTATCCTATTCACATGCAGAATTTTTATTTATTTTTATATATAACACTCTATTTTGGATCAAATACTATATTGGCATGTAACATATTTATTTTGATTCTACACTCTTTTATTTATTTTATTTTTTGGGGGGAGGAATATAAGACTTGATATAAAATTGTAAAAAAACAAACTACAAGTCCCAAGTGACAAATTGAGAACTCACACTTGCATGAGTTTTGCATCTAATGGGGTGCTTAAAAATTGGCTAAGGTATTGCAACAACTGAGAATTCTAGTTTGAAGTTAACTAGCTTTTGCTAACTGCACTCATACAACAAAAACAAATTAGAGTTTGCATAAACAATGAAGAGTAGAAGTGAAGAATATAATAGTTGGAATGTTGGATTGAGGGATTAGTCTCAAAAAATTAAAATTAAAATATAAAAGAATTAATTTGCAATTAAGGCTAATAGTTGTAAAAATTGATTGGAAGTATTTTAAAATTATTTTGATTCCAACAATTGTAGTTGATTAATTTAGATACAAGGAGGTTTTGTGAAGCCTATGTTTTGACATTAGTTTGATTCATAGTATTTATTAGAAGTCATTAGTTTTAATAAAAGTCAACAGTGGCAACTTACAATATTTAAAATCCAGTGGAAAAATCATTGGAAAATTCAAATAGATTTGTGTAGAAATTTGATAAGAAGAATTAGGTGAGTGAAAACCACAAGTAGTAGTTTAGAACTTCAATTATTTTATAAATCCTTTCTAATTAAGCAATACATCAAAATATAATCCAATCAACAAGCATAGATTGAAATGGATACTATGAGCTAATTACAATCATAATGCAAGAATATAGAACCGTAGTATCTACAACACTAGAGGTATATGCCTAAACTTTGCTCTTTGATTTTCACTTGTTCCATAGAAATAGAAAATAGAGTTAGGAAATTAAATAGTTTTCTTAGATCTTTAGAATTCCATGGAGTTCAAGTTTGGATTTAGAATAGAGTTGTTAATTTCTAGAGGTTTTCAATAATACATTAAAGTTTAAAAATAGAATTAAAAAATTAAAATAGATATGAGTGGATGAAGTTTAGTTGTAATAATGGATGAAAAATAGTAAAAATCATCCAAGAATAATCAAACAAAAATCTTAAAATTTAGATTAAAGTCAAAGAACAACACTTTAAAAAATTAGTTTGATAGTTTAAATCAATAGAA
The DNA here is from genome assembly GCA_951230915.1 of Antitrichia curtipendula. Classification (NCBI taxonomy): domain Eukaryota; kingdom Viridiplantae; phylum Streptophyta; class Bryopsida; order Hypnales; family Leucodontaceae; genus Antitrichia; species Antitrichia curtipendula. The sequence continues at coordinate 19,739,916 of OX579642.1, forward strand.
ATTAGTGGATGAAATTTTAAATATCAATTAGCAATTAAATTTCATCCATCTATAACTTTTATCATAAAATACTAATTTTTAAGTGTCTTAAATTTTTTTAGAGGTAACAAGTTTAGAGTAAAAGTCAAGAATAGTAAGTAACAAATTGATAGTCAATTAAAATATTTTGAAGACAACTAGGAAACAAAATAATCATTATAACTATTTAGAGAATCTTTAGGAAATTCTAGAACAATTCCAATAATTCTAATACTAATATTTAAATATTAATTCCAGATTATTATTTAAAAAATAACAAGGAATGAAGTTTATTCTTAAGATTATTATAGATTTGGATGAAAGTCATTATTATTTGGTCAATTCAAGTAAAACTCAATTTAGAAATTAAAATTAATTTGGAACAAGGAAATTGTCTGTTTCTTGGAAGGCACAACTAGAAAACGCTTAGGCACCTATTAGGAATTCTATATGAGAAACACAAAGAACCTCATTGTGCTCATTCTATCTTAAAGATGGAGCTAAAACGCTCACAATGGCATTGTGGCAATTATGAATGCCTATGTAGGTATTGTAACTACAATATTGAATTACTATATTCTCTATTCTTTGTCTAATTTTTTTATCTATTTCATTTTTGATGTTTTTATAATTCTAATATTGTACTTCATCTAAGTTCTTCCATTATAATAGCTCATTCATCTAATAGCCATATCCTAGCATTAAAAAGTGATGCAAATTCTTTGATGAGGTACTAAAGCCTTTGTAAACACCTACAACTGTCTCCAAGACTCTTGATTCTACTAACACATGCGATGGTATGGATATTGATGATGACTCTCCAATAGAAGCTGTCTCATTATTTGACTTATATGATTAAGTTTTATTTATGGGATTTTTTCAACAACTTTAGTCACAAATTCTATTTTGTATTTTAATTTGTTAATATCTATGCCAATATATGGTTTGTTGTTTGCAATTGAATGAATCCATTGCCAAGGCTAACCTTGCCTTTTGATTGGCACCTTAGATTTCTTAGAAGTCCCTCTATTAGTCCTCGCGACCTCCTTGTTTATATAAAAGATATAGCATTAGCTTATGCTAATGCTAATGCTTCATCTAATTCATCTTCAATTTCTCTATCACCTCATAGATCTTACAATCCTATAATATGTTCTTATTTTAAACTTGGTGCATTTGAGTTTGACAATATTTGAATTTGTTTTCATGAATTGATATTTGATTTCTATTGTTTTGTTCCTCAAATTAGATCTATGTATGTATGATGTAGCAACAATCCCATTGGGTGGCGTAAAACTTTAGCCCATGCCCTAAATGAACAAGAAATCATGAGCTTTGAATTGCACTACACATTCAATGAAACTACTACAAGTGGATTCATTACATAGTCTATTTTTTAGAAATAATTTTTATTTTTTGAAAAAATAAAATGAGAAAAAGGAAGCTCAAAAAAAAAAGGCATCAACTAGTTAATTAGAAAAATGGTCATTTAGGGCATTAGGGGCTAATACATTTATTTGGCATATAATATATGACTATTATATTTATTTTAAATATTTAGTGTCCAAACTGTTTTTGTTTTTGTTTAAAAGCACATTCATAAAAAAATAAAATAAAATAGGCTGATCATTTACATCATTTAAATTCATATGAAGGCCCATAATGAAGACTCTATTGATCACTTACTCATTTTAAGGCATTGTTTATGATTTAGTACATATAATGTTTAGAGCCCGTACCTATCACTAGATTTATGTCCAGCCTCTATGACCCACTTTTGTTGTTCTTTCAGTTTTAGACATTATAAACGTCACCTCTATAATGGTATTATGATGTATTGTAGTTTTACTTTTATGTGCTACATAGTGAGACATCCTAAACCGCTACCTCTATTTTCATCAAGCATTTACTTACACACTATTTGTGTTGACTATATTTTTATTTTTGAAAATAAGCTGATTCATTTTTTTGGTACAAAATGGCATTGCAACATATTCAATTGTTGTTTGTTTGGACTATAGATTTTTACATCTAATTCCACATTCATAGGTCCCTAACAAATTTACAAACCTTAAATGGAAAAAGAATAGAGGTTCACAAGATTACAAGGCCACGGTCACAAACTAGCAACCCTACTTTGGCAATTTGTACTTATCAAAGCAAAATTTGGCCAATTGCACTCCAAATATAACATGCATTTAGGCAAATTTTGCTTTAATAAGCGTGATTTGCCAGAGCCTCTATAGTTTTTTTACTTTTAGCTTGCTTTTGAAGTAATTGTCCCATATATGAATTTGAATTTGTTAATGTCTAATAAAAATGGATGAGCTTCCAATGATAATAATTTCAAGTCCTAATTATATATAATTCAAAAGTTAGAAATACATTTGGAGGATCACCTATACCGATTGGATTGAAGATGCTTTTAGGCAATGTTGTAAGTAACAATGTAGGTAAAGTATTACTAAATTTTATTATTAGTGTAATGAGTGATACTTGATATTGCCTTATAGGATTTGATGCCATTGGATTTTGCAAGGAGGAAAATTAAAATTGATCTTGCAACCTACACATTCATTTAGGGGCACTTCTTACTACATCTAAAGTCCTCAATCCTTCTCAATTTTCAAAATCTAATTGGTAGAGAGTTACAAATTGGAACTTGGAGCTTCACACTATGTCCCAAGTTTAAAGTCCCACTTCAATCTAAAATGCCTACATGACAACATTTTGGGGCAATTTTTGGTCCCAAGGAAGTAGGACTTGGAGGCCAAATTAGGTCTAGCCAAATAGAAATCCAACTTGGCTTTTAAGTCCCAACAATAGTTTTGAATATAAAATGAAGAAAAAATTACTATATTGATATGAGACATCCTAGTAGGTTGGAATTTTCTCCAAATCCTTCCAATGCAAATTTGATACAAAACGTGCCCAAAAATTGGGGTTTTGACTTTTTGACCTATTTGGGTGGGCACTAAATTATTATTTAGTATTGTACAAAAGACAAGATTGGACTTAGAGTTGGGACTTTGTTTTTCACACTACAAGTCCCAAGTTTCACATTTTTTTATTTTCTATTCACCTTCTCTAATTTAATCCCTTGATGACCAAGTTGCATTTTTGGGCAACATAGTGATTATGGGCAACTTATTGCAAATGGAGTTTGTTTGTTTTTCTTTGAAATTTTCACACAACATGTGCACATAGAGTAGTTGTAAGGCACAACAATTTTCATAACTTTACACTACATGGGTTAAAAGTTATTGTATGATATGCAAGGTTTTTTCTCAGCTAAACAATCTGGGCAAATCAGAAAAAATCATATTTTTTCATAAACAAAGATCTAAAATTGATTTTCTAGACTTATATGTATGTGAAAAGATTTTAATCATTCCATTTTGATTAATGAGATGAAAGTTACGAGGAATTTTAGTTTGTAGGCATTTATAGAATCTCTACTCTAAAATAAACTTTGAAGTCCTTAATTTAACTCAATTTTCAATATTTAAAAAATAAAATAAAATCATAGGATGTAGATTGTTTACTACAACATTACAACAATTGGGATTGGCATTTTTTGATTCTATGACTAAATTCTTAACAATTTAGTATTTTGCATCATTCTCTACTTCTTTCTACTTACTATTTTTTTCCTATATGTTGTACTATTCCAAATAATTTATAAAATTTCAAGCATGTAATCAACTCGTCTTGAAGAAGCACCACCAACATAGACATTTTTTTATACAAATGTGACCTTGTAAAGTACAGCTGCCCAATTTTTGCAAGGCCAAAAAAAATATTTTGCCAATTCAAATGCTAATATCTTGCAATTTGTATGGTGGAATTTCTGAACTTTTTTCCACATCTTTTCAAACCAGGGTACTACAAGATTCTACAGTTCTAGGTGTCCAAAGATGAATTTTTTCTAAAATTTGGTACTTAAACTAGAAATGGTAGTTTTGGAGCATTTTTGGTGAGAACATAGTCAAGGAACTTCGGGGATTAAAAAAAATTGGTATTTGGCCTCAACCAAGACTTAGAAAGTTTGAACCTGGGACATAAGGTAAAATAAACTATTGTGGTCAAATGATCCTATAGTGGATACCTAGAGAATGACCCAATCATGGGGGGGTTCAGTACAATATGTGAGATTTGGACCACAATGTACATTTTATATGACGCTAATGGAGCGATTAGTAGCTTCATTAGGAACTTCCAACTTTTCAATGTGAATTCATTACAAGAATTGACTTTTTAGACATTCTATGTTAGAAAATATTATGATTGCTTTAGATGAATATGATGAGCATCATGATTCAAATTTTGTTGGTTATGAGGTAGTCTATAGACTCTTTATGGCCATGATGCATTGAAACACTCCAAAAATTAATACCAAATTCATACTCTATCAAAAATAAAAATTCAATTGCTCTCATTATTTCTCACACTTCTCTTTCTATGGGAAAAAAAATTAGAAACATTTCAACAACGTCACGAGGCCAAACTCCTAATTCTGACCACAAATGGGTTGTTTTTACCTTAGTGAAGGGATCCTTACTTTGACCTACAAGTTCCCTCGGGTTTGCACAAGCATTCTATTGGGAAATGCAGCTGCGGGTGCACATTGCAAAAGGTAACTAAAGGTGGAAACACCTTAAACCATCCATGTACCCAATTCCGTCACCATGTACCATCAGAGTACATTCTTACTACGACAATGTACACCCTTCGTACATCATGACGGAATTGGGTACATGGACGGTTTAGGGGGGTCTTCACCCCTTTACCTCTGTCGTGGATGCTGAGTAAACCTTGGAATTCTAAGGCCAATCACAACCCATGCCCACCTACACAAGCACCTGCCGTACATGTATGTACGTACATACTACATTCCAAAGACAACCTCCATTCTGCTCCGGGTCTCCACCCTGTGAAATGTACAAGTGTCTGTACATGCTTTTGAGTATCCCCCGAATAGCAGCAGGCAGTCTAAATGATTAGCAAATTGTTCTCTTTACTTGCTCCTTTCAATGGAATTGGGTTCATGTTTCAAAAATAAATAAATAATTTTTTAATTTTAAAAAAACAACAGCAAATTGATTTGAAGAGCAAGCTGTTTGTACATTCAAAATTGAATAGCAGCTTGGCACTGTGTAGGTCCTTTTTCCTTTTCCGTTTTTCTCACCCCCCCACCCCCAGAGGTCGCTTGTGGCTGGGCACTTGTATTTTTTTCTTGCAGTGAAGGCTCCCTTTATTTTGTGTCGAGAAAAAGGAAAAAAAAAAGGGGGCGGATAGAAGTTTTGAACTAAGTGAAGATTTTTGGACCTCCATAATTAGCAATTATCATAGACAACATCCCAGTAGCATTGATGGTGTGTACCTGGCACCCGGCAGTGGACAGGATGATCTCAAGTTGCAGTTTTGGGATTAATGGGAAAAGGTGAGATTCTTAGCAGTAGGAAACTCAAAGCTTTTGAAAGCTTTGCAATTGTTTGATTCATTTTAATTATCTTTTTGCAACACACACAGCTTTCATGATTCTCATACTATCATGAACAAGTCATACGTATGGCAGATGATGACCCTTTTCTGATCACCCCTCAATTCCCTCAATCTGGTGGTAAGGCAACTACACCTAAAAAGTGCACACTACTTGTCTAAAATGTACTCCCAGTGTTTATGAGAGTTTATGATTGCTTTTAGGAACACCTATTTTCAGCACTTTGAGAATTCTTAGTTTACTCTGAATATGGTGTCCAAAAATTGCATTCTAAGAGAATCTAGAATCTTCTAATTCACTACCAAGAGGATCCCACAAAAAAAAAAATTCTAATATAATAATGGGAACCATGTTGAATTGCTTATTTGTGTGATTTTAGGTGTAGTTATCTTATAGGCTGTTGTATTTCCGTGCAGGGAGAGATGAATAGTGATTAGTTATGGTGCAGTTCCCGGCACAATTGGGGCACATTATGATTGGCTACAAGTGTCTCAATATTTGAACCAACCCTTGGGCAATTTTGTTTGCAGCCTATGGTCGGAAATAGGAAGGCCTATATGACTAGTATAGGTTGAACAAAATCTTCAGCTAAATTTTTTTTGGATAAATTAGTTTTGAGCTAATTTTTTTGGAAAAGTTATAGAATCCTTCCAAAATCTATTTCTATACATGGGAAAAATTCTACAATCAAGATGCATGCACTCCAAACACATGTAATTACTTAAGTGGTTGGAAATGGGTCGTTAGCCATATTACATGATTTGGCTTATTGATTTATGGAATGGAAATTAATGTCCATCATGGAGGATACAATCCAACCGGGTTTTTTGGCGCCATGAGGTCAGATTGCACCATTTCAAAATGAATGTCTACTTTTTGCCAATTAAAAGTAATATTTTTTCACAATAAATCTTCTATTTCTATTTTTAAAAATTATGGATGAATATTGATTGAAAAATATTTTTGGGTTCAAAAAATGGATGAATGTAGAAATACAATACTTCACCAAATTTGAAGTGATCACCATCCTAGCATTTTCTCAAAAAGTAAAAGAAAGGGTTGATACAGCCCTAATTGCACCTTGTCTAAAAATTGACATCATATCAATCTCCATACATCTCCCCAAAAGAAATATGCACTTATGTTGAAGAAATAACATCTACCAAAAAAGTTTAAATCTTTAGAACTTTTGCATACAATATCCAAATGTCACATTCTTTGGTGTGTTGGAACCTCCTTTCACTTGACAACAAGAAATATAAAAATTTGAATAGTTTAATAATAGTAATTAGGTCTAGTAGCAAAAAATGGCGGTTAGGGGGTACCCACCTTATAAACTAGCACATGCATGTGAAGTAGACTTCAATTGACAATGTGGAGCACTCAAAATATGGTTCAATTATGGCATGTAATTCCTAGAAGATTGAGGAGGTGTTGGGGGTTCAAGGAGACATTGTTAAAAACTACAGGTTTTGGGTATGTTATTCAAAAATGAAAATTGAATTTTTTATATAAACTCAACTGTATACAATTGAAGTAATATGTTTTATCAAAGTGTGGGAAAAATTTCAGTCCATTTGATTGTGAGGATTGAAAGATTATAACATTTGGAGTGAAGAAAAAAAAAATTCATTCTTGCAAAGCAAGGTCAGCAAACTTTGGCCCCTCTTGGAGTACAATTTTTCCCTACACAAAAATGAAAATTTTGACCATTCATAAGTATATGATGTTAGGTTCACTTGTGTAAAATATTAGAAGCAACTGAGATGTTTAGCTTATATCAAATTACCTTGCAATGCAAGGAGGTTAAGTAAATTGGCAATGCATGAGTCATTTTTTGATGATTTTTTGTGCAATGAGAAAAAAAATTTAAAATCAAAATGTTAAATAGTTAGAGACAAACATTTAGAATATGTAAAAAAAAATTCAAGTCCTATTATCCTGCAATTTGTGAGGTTAAGGAAATGTCTTTTCTTGAAACCACCCCAACATAGATAACAAAGTTTGACTCCTCTTAGAATGAGATTTGACAACTAATTTTTATTTTTCTTAGAAAATTGTATTTCAAACTTCATTAGTTACATACATGCCAAATTTCAAAAGTTGATGAGCTTTTTTGCAATGATTCCCAAAAGATTTTCAAATTGCCCGAGTTGTCTCAAAAGTTCAAGGCATCATAACTTTTGATTAGGGCACCCAATTTAGAAAAAAAAATTCACCAAGGAGGTACATGTTCACATATTGTGTCCAAATTTCATGAACATCCAATCAAAACTGACTACATGGGATGCTACCCAAGATCTCTTGTGTATGTTGAATGGATACTTGGTCCTTTGGGATTAACAAAGGGAAACATTTAGTTGAAGAATTTGAAGATATAAGGTGAACCAATCTATTACTTCTTCCATCTCAAATCCACTTTGATGTACTTGTGTTGTATATTTTTGTTCTTAAGTGTGCCCCATAGGAATATAAGGGCAAAATTGAGATGAGGGTCGGGAATAGGGTGGTTTACCTTAACAAATTGGAGACAACAAATGCAACATTTGTTTCATGTATTGCAGAGATGTTGTAAAACTAAGGTAATTGATCCTATTTATGTCATGCTCCGGAGGGCAGTGAGCAATAACAGTAGAAAACTACGTGCATTAGAGAAAATTTCAGCCCAAGGGAGGGCCGTTTCAGGGCTGATCCCCATGTTGGGAACATTTTTGGAAAAAAAAAAAAAAAAAAAAAAAAAAAAATTCATTTTTTTTTTTAATTTTTTTAAAATTTAAAATTTACTATTTTTGGATATTTTTTTTGAAAAAAAGTTTTTTTAATAATATGCTGACGTGGTAGGTGACATGGCAGTGTCCCCGCCACGTCAACAGTCTACGTGGCATGGACTTTAGCACTGGGAGCAAAGCTCTCAGACTGGGGAACTCCAGGGTAACTGGAGGCCCTCTCTTGGCCTCCTTTCTGTTCTAATGCAAACAAATGATAGGGTGCCTAAAAAACATTTGAGATAAAAATTATAATTTGTTTTTATATATTGTAGGGTATAAAAATGCCCTGACATGTCTTCAAACTAATGTAGGGCATAGAAAAATAGGTTCAATTAGAAAAAAATTAGACCTAGGATATCCCCCTTTTATTTTATTTTTTGGCCAAAAGTATTATAGACTTTACTAATTTCTATAGTAGACATTGGCTAGCTTTAGGTGGTTGTCATTTAATTTTTGAAATTGGTGGTTCTTGTTCCGGGCCTTCTGTTCGTCGTTCCGACTATTCAGGGTTCAGAGTCCGCTATGGGGTTTGGAGACTACGATTGTTCCTAGTTTTCCCATCAATTATAGTATTGTATATTTGAATTTAGGTGTACAAGCTCAGTTTTTTTTGTGTCTCCATAACTAGACATGATATGCACATTTTTTTCATTCATTGTGCTTGTATACACAATGAGGACATTATATTTCATACTACCATTTCATACTACCATGAATGTGCCAAAAAAATTCTTACATTTTATTTCATACTATGATTTCATACTACCATTTCATACTACCATGAATGTGCCAAAAAAATTCTTACATTTTATTTCATACTATGATTTCATACTACCATAACAGTGCAAAAATAAATCTTATATATTACTGTGCATACTGTAAAGACATGTACATTGAATCAAACAATGTAGGTTAAAGTAAAGTTGATATCAAAAAGAGATCTCTATATCATTCATATTAATCATGTAAAAAGACCTAAATTTAAAGTTCAATTGATAGCATTCAATGATATAATACCTACCTAGTAAATGAGTGTCATTGACAATTTTTATGGAAAATATAATAGTAGTATTGACTACACTTTTCTATTAAGTTCTAGTTGTAAGTAGTCATTAGTTGGGGAAAAAAAAGAATGTTTGAAAGAAATTTAATGTAGGACAAAAATTGTAGTAGAATCTTTTTTAAATCTAAATTACCATATCATTTATTCATATCAATTTAGAATTATAAGTAATGCAAGTCCCTTCTCTGATAACCCAATATAAGAAATTATATAATGATTGTATTTTTATTTTTATTTTTTTAAATATTAATAATAATACCCCCCTAAAAAATACTTGGTATTTGCACCTATCCCCTTAGTTTTTTTACACACTGCTACACCCCACCCCACCCTACCTAAGATTATAGCCTTGGTTTTAGACCCAGTTGCGCCATGTTGATCCCTCATAATGCAATAAAACTTATAAAGGGTTTGCATTACAACACCTATTGTGTAGAATTGGAGTTAGAAAGGTGGAATTGAGTTGAAAAATTATGATTTATGAATTCAATGAAAGCCACTTTGTTGCTTTTGTACTTGACAAACAATTCATTCATTATATTACATGTTCTACAATCTTGAAGGATGTTTTGGATTATTATTGCAATCTATTGGGAATCAAAATAGTCACATTAGCATCCCAATGGATGTGAATGGTCTTCTTCTAGAAACAATAATGGAAATATTTTTGTTGATGCCCACCTAAAATGTGTCTCCCTCCTCTACAAAAAATTGACATCTATTTGTAAGAAAAATTCCTTTGATTTGTCGTTTTGAGCAATGGCAAGCTAGGGTGACTCCAAAAGGATTGTTATACGAGTAGAAAAAACAGTGACCAGATTAACAAAAATTCACCACTAAAGCGTTGATTTTTTTTGTTAAGATGGACGTCTTAATTTGGACAATTGTTAACAGAAAAGTGTTAATTTTTTGTTGATTTGGTTCCCTTTTTAATTTTAATTAATTTTAATTTTAATTAGTTTTAATTTTAATTAGTTTTAATTTTAATTAGTTTTAATTTTAATTAGTTTTAATTTTAATTAGTTTTAATTTTAATTAGTTTTAATTTTAATTAGTTTTAATTTTAATTAGTTTTAATTTTAATTAGTTTTAATTTTAATTAGTTTTAATTTTAATTAGTTTTAATTTTAATTAGTTTTAATTTTAATTAGTTTTAATTTTAATTAGTTTTAATTTTAATTAGTTTTAATTTTAATTAGTTTTAATTTTAATTAGTTTTAATTTTAATTAGTTTTAATTTTAATTAGTTTTAATTTTAATTAATTTTAATTTTAATTAATTTTAATTTTAATTAATTTTAATTTTAATTAATTTTAATTTTAATTAATTTTAATTTTAATTAATTTTAATTTTAATTAATTTTAATTTTAATTAATTTTAATTTTAATTAATTTTAATTTTAATTAATTTTAATTTTAATTAATTTTAATTTTAATTAATTTTAATTTTAATTAATTTTAATTTTAATTAATTTTAATTTTAATTAATTTTAATTTTAATTAATTTTAATTTTAATTAATTTTAATTATTATTTTATAAAAAAATAGAACCAATTTGTTTAAAATTGCCACGTAGCAACCCAATGGCCACATGGCATTTGCCACCACCAAGGTTTGATCCTTGGACCTCAAGGTTGAGGCTCAAGGACCCTTACCAATGCATCACATACAAATTTACATGATTATTCTACGCGTAAAATTTTATTTCTATAGTTTTTTCATTTTTTTTTCCATTAGTTTTGAAAATCAGCAGACTTTGGAGGCGATTTTGACCTAATAAATGAAATTTTAATAACCCCTAAACGTCGGAGACTATGTTTTCACCAAAAACAGTCCAAAACTGCCATTTCTGAGACAAGCACCAAATTTTAGATTAAAAAAAACATTTCTGGATCAAGTAACCGTATGATCTTGTAGTAAACTAGTTTGGAAATATGTGGAAAAAATTTCAGAATTTTTCACCGTGTAGATTGCAAGATTTTAACGTTTGAAGTGACAAAACTCATTTTTTTAGCCCTGTAAAAATACGGGCAGCTGCACTTCACAAGGTCACATTTGTATGAAAAAATCTCCAAAATGATTGTGTTTCTTTGGATTCATTCTTCAAGGCAAATTGGCTACATGCTTAAAAAAATTTAGATCATTTGGAATTGTACAACATATAGAAAAAGTATAGCAAGTAGAAAGAAGTAGAAAATGATTCAAAACACTAAATTGTTAAGAATTTAATTAAAAAATTGAAAAATTCTGATTTCAACGGTGATAATATAGTAATAAACAATTTACATTATATGCTTCTTTTTTTCAAAAAATATTAAAAATTGAGTTAAATTAAGGACTCCAAAGTTTATTTTTGAGTAGGAAATCCATAACTACCCGCAAACTAGAGCACCTCATATCTTTCAACTCATAAATCAAAATGTAATGATTCAAAGCTTTCCAAGTATATACAAATCTAAAGAGCCAATTTCAATATTTTATTTTTGAAAAAAGTTTTTTTTAGATTTTTTAGATTTTTTTTTGGGCTGCCCGTCGAGCATTGAAAATTACAGATCATGCAATAACTTTTGAACAATGAAGTCAAAAGTTATGAAAATTGCTGGGCCTTAAAGATAAACCTTGTCCCCATATTGTGTGAAAATTTCAGCAAAAAACAATAAAAATTCCATACACAATGAGCTGCCCCAAATCGCTATGTTGCCAAAAAAGGCAGTTTGGACGTGTAGGGGTTAAAAAACTATGAACTAAGAAAAGTTGTAAAATCAAGCCAACTTTCACCTCCAAAAATCCGTTTGAGATTTCAAGCCTTCAATCAAAAGTTATGGACAAAAATCAGAGAGTATGTTTGATAATGTCATAGAAAATGTCCATTTCCACCTCTTTTTTATTTTTGTTCGTAATTTTTGATTGAAGGCTTGAAATCTCAAACGGATTTATGGAGGTGAAAGTTGGCTTGATTTTTCAACTTTCCTTAGTTTAAATTATTTTGAAAAATATTTATTTACTAGGACAAAATTGTCTTTAAAGTTTTGAAAGTTCAATTCAACCCTTCTCTTAAATTTATTCATAACTTTTGATTGGAGACTTGAAATTGAAAACTGACTTCTGGAGTTGAAAGATAATTTGATTAAGAAAGATTTTTTAGTTCAAAATCTTTAAGAAAAAGTTGTTTTTCTATTCCTAAATGGCCTATGAAGTCTGTTGACTTTGAAAAATACTGAATTGTGAATGATTTAGTTAGTTTTTTTTAAATCACATTATTTATAGAATACTAACCATGGTGATTTTAACTTTTTTCAAATCAAAAAATTACTTGAGATTCTTGAAAGTCAAAATTAACAAAAAAGTGTTGATTTTTTCGTTGATTTAGAGTTGTTGTATCCAGATCAACAAAAAAAATTGTTGATTTTGGCAGTTTTTACCAAAATCAACAAAAAATTGTTCAAATGGACGATATAGTATCAAAATCAACACTTCTGTGTTGATGTTTTGTTGATTTGGTCACTGTTTTTCTACTAGTGAATTACAGTCTATATTTTTTCTGGTTATATTTTCATTTTAAAGATTAAAAAAACATATGGTATGATTGTAATTAAAAGGACTCAATTATTTGTTGTATATTCTATATATTACAACCTTCAATGGATGAATTAAATAAATTTTAAATACTTTATGTGTTATAGATTATTTAGTCTTCATTTTAGGATTGTTTCAATCTAGTAATTTTTATGAAATGACTCTTAAATTTATAAAAGAACATAAAACTTCATTTTGATGTTTGAATTTTTTTTTAAATGTTGTAAACGGAATTGCTATATGTATTAATATTTTTTATTTTTTATTTTTTGAAGAAAGGACTTTTATGCATCATTATTTCATAAAAAATAATATTTATTTTACGAGATACATTAGATATACTTAAAATCAACTTTGTATAGATCTATTTTATCAAAATAATTGTAATAAGTATTTTGAAGATGGCCTAACTATCAATAGAGTTAATTTTTATTATAATAAATTCTATAATTTATTGAAATAAATCAAAATTTGTTGTCATTTTTGAAGTTTTTTCATATAAATATACAAAAAAGAATTCTATTAGATTTCTTCATCTTTTGCTTTTACATACTATAAATAAATTGTAGAAAAAAATCAAAGATTTTAGAGGTCATATGCCAAAAAATTAAATAGACTTTTATAATTGTAATTCAACTAGCTTTGGTACACCCTAGCTTGCTTTTGCCCTTCTAGGGAGGGATGTCACAAACATTCACTCTTCACCAATTTGGATAACTTCTATCTACCTTTATTGGCATTTGTAGAGGTCAAACCTTTTTCATGAATATATTTGCCTAGTATCATAAGACTCTTATAATATTTGTGTGGCTACTTAAAACCTTCAAGTGACTCTTTTAGATTAGATATGTCACTTCTTGAAGCCTCTTAGCAACCCCTAGGATTTCTTAGTGCTTCCTAGAGATTCTTTGAAAAAACTTCAAGATATAGTAATACATATATATTGATAGCAAGATGGAAAAAAACGCAATTTTGCCAATACAAGTCTTGGAACTCCCTGTTGAAGTCTTGTTTGATATTCTTGCATAATACGAGTGCATTGAGAAACATTGTCATTTTTCTCAATTGATATATTGTTTGTGTATGTCAATAAAAGCAAAGGTCCTTAGTCTACCAAATTCTCTATGAACACCTTGTTTACGTCATTCGTAACAATATCTCACTTCCACATTCCTTGTCAATACCATATATTATTTCATCCCTAGCTGTATCTAAATTTCACACTTCCACACTTCCTACCAATATTCAACTTTGTTTCATCTTTAGTTATATCTTACCTACACATTTTCATAGTCTTTGTTGATAACCTATTTTGTTCTTATTTGATTAATTTGTCCTTCATAGGAAAAATGAAAATCTAATAAGTCTGAATATATACAACAATCAATAGGACAATAATTGATTATCCTACTTTAATTATAATGGTTCTTTATTCCTTATTCTAAACCTTTTTTTTGGTAAGACAAGATTGCCTTTTATTCATAATCTTGAACCTATGTTGTTGTTTTCTTTGATAAAAACACATGAGTTTCTTCTCCCCAAGTTGTTCCATAAGTGCACCTATTCTAATTTCTAATAAGAAGTGATAATGGTCACTAATATAAAACAAAAATATTTGTATTAGATCTCATAGGCAAGTAAAAAGCGATTCCAATGTATTATTTGGACACTGTGTGAACAAGTTATGCATTTTCAAAGTATTGTCAAGGTATTTCAGAAATATATACTAAGCTCTTATGGGTAGGCAATGACTGCATCTTTTGGGTGCATTGTGCATTGTGTGACACAATGCACCCAAAATCCAATTTTTAAAATTAATTCTCGGGTACCCCCCCCCCCCAATTTTGAAATTAATTTTGAAAATTTTAAAATCTCATACCCTCCCCCTTCTCCCTGTCCTCTTGTAATTTTCAGAAAGGAATGCAATTGACAAACAATATGTGATAAACAACATCCCGTATTTTGTACCCATATTTGTATCCAGTACTATACCATATTTGTATCTATATTCACATTCCGTATTTACTATGTATTCATGTACAATACTGTATCCATACCCAATATTCATTTCAATATCCGTATCTGTATTGATATTTGGACGGCTCAAGTTAAATCTCACAAAATCAACGGCTTGTGATTTTCTGAGAAATCAATGGCGATTTCGAAGGTAAACATTTTTTTAAAACAAACAATCAACGGCCTTTAAATTTTTGAGAGAGGGGGGGCAACTAATACAAACTAGGGGTGATAGCCTCTTTTCACTGGATTGTAGGTGCTCATGTTCTAATTGTATATATCTTTTGTAACCAATATCCAAATTTTGGTATTTGGTTTTGGTCCAAATGAAGGAGTCTCATTTTAGACATTGATGATTGTGGGTGTATGTACCTTAAAAGTCCAAACAAAATATCAAATCATATATAACTAGTCAATTTTTTTTATTACAAATAGTGTAGCTTAACCAAATATAGCTGGTTGATGTTTTTTGGCTTCAAAGGCAAAGGAGGTAACAATTGTAGAACATTTTGTCTCCAATTAGTTACTTTGAGAAACCTTTAACCCCTAAAGCCCCGCTTGTCCCCTCGGGGGACAATTTGGGTCCGGGTAGGTTCCTATTGTCTCAATTTGAAGTGAATTTTTTTGAGATTTTTTGAGGTTGTGTAGCTTTGCAAGAGCTTTGTGGATATATAATTTTTGTTTCAATCGGATGCCGGATGAAAAAGTTATGGCACAATGAGCAAGAAATAAAGATTCTCGGGCAGCCCAAAAAAATTACAAAAAGTCAAAATATTTTATTTTGAATTTTTTTCCTAAGAGATTATGTTTTTACCTATACGTGAAGCTTTGATTCATTCTATTTGGATTAGGGATGAGAAAGTTATGGACAATCTTAGTTTTTCGGGCAATTTAAGCATCTTCTTGAAAAAAAACTTTTTGTTCAACTTTGAATGCTAATATCTTCCAATCCGTACGGTCAAATTTGATGAAAATTTTACTACATGATCTCAGACAAGTTAAGTACAAGGTCCTACGGTTAAATTTTCAAAAAAACAAAAAAATTGGTTTCTTTAAGTGAATACAGCAGAAGTGATAGTTTTGAGTGGTTTTTGGCAGAAAACACCCTTGGGGCTTTAGGGGTTAAAATGATTAACAATGTTATAAAAAGCTTGTAGAAGAAGCTTAAGCTTAAATTTAACCTCTAAAGGACTAAAGATCTTATTTTGGATTTTTTGAGAATTCTGGAAGGCTTTAATGACTTCACAATTTGGAGATTTGGCACAAAATCTATAGGATGGATGTTAATCATCTTTGTGTGAAACTTTATTTCACATCATTCTAATAAATATTGTAAAAGGTAGAAATCTTTTTTTATTTCAATGCTAGAGCAAGCAACTAAAATATTTCTAAAAAAAGATTAATTAATTTAATTTAATTTACATTAATACCTAAACAAAATAATTTCAAGCATTCAATTCCAAATAATAAGATAAAATTTACAAGAAGTTTTATTTTGTAGGAAATAAAGACAACTCCCTTCTCTATAAAGTCACAATTTTTTTTAATTCAATTTAAAATTTTCAATAAAAACGAAAACATATGAAACGTGTGGTTTACTAGAAAATTCATACCATTGGAATCAATAATTCTCAATCTTTTGTCAAAGTTATTAGTGATTTAGTTTATTCTTTCATCAAACACCACTATCTACTTAATAAATTACTTAAAAAATGAATATGAATGTTTTTTTGGTTGATTATTTTTCATGTATTCTCAACCCATTTTCAACATAGTGACTAAAACGCATAGTTATGGGACATACATGCTTTATTTTTTTAAATGTTGAAAGATAAAACTTTACATTTGCCAAAGGTTAAAAAAATATATTTTTTGAAGGTTAGGCACATTGAATTTTTTTCACTCTAAAATTTGGGAGAGATGTACTTATATAAGTTAACTAAAGCATCATATGGTTGAATTTGTTAAAGAATAAATACAGATGAACATCCTAGTGTTGTTTTGTATATAAATATTTTGAAGCAATTTTGAACTTAAAAACATTGCAATTCTTTAGGAATTAAGTCAGCGATGGAATATCTCATATAATATACATATGATAGATTTCAATGATTTTAGAAAAATAATTTAATTGACTATATTGTGAAAATTGCTATTTACATGAAGTTAAATTTAAATCACTAGAATAAATTGATGAAAATATTGCATATGTTTGTAAGAAAGACAAATACAAACAAACAAAATCTCTGCATGACCTACTTAGTATAGCTAAAAATATAGCACCTCCATTTTGTGTATTTGTGGTGCTAAGAGCATGCCTACCAATATGTAAGGAGCTTGATTGGGAGCTTGATACGGGGCTAAAATGGATGAGAAATATTAAGGATTCAAAATACTCAATTTTCAAAATTTACATTAATTCTATTATACCAAACAAAAAATCTCTAAATCCATTTATTAAATGTACATGTTTCAAATCTTTGTTATGCACATGTTTCAAGACTATTATATTGAGGGAGTTAAAGCCTACCAAGCAAATTCATGCGATGGAAAAACTAGATTGGACATCCAAATGATCTAAATATATATGAGTTTTTAGGGCTTGAATTATAGAGTATTGAATTTTCATTATTGTCATTGACGATTTATTAATATCAAATGACATGAGCATTTTGAGGTAAAATTAGGTGTTGGAAGTGTAGCGCCAACAAATATGCAATGTGGGCACAACAAATATAAAATGTGGGTGCCAATGGATGGGATGAAAGGCAATTATTGGTGCCAGTAAATATATAAATAGATAATTTGGGTACCAATAGGTGGGATGGGAGACAATTATTAGTGCCAGCACGTATATAATTTGAGCACCAACGAGTGGGACGGGAGACAATTATGGAGAACAACGGATATATGATTTGGATACTAACGTGTGGGATGGGAGACAATTATGGACAACAATGGATATATGATTTGGGTTCTAACGGGTGGGATGGAAGACAATCATGGACGACAACGGATATATGATTGGGGTTCTAACGGGTGGGATGGAAGACAATTATGGACGACAACGGATATATGATTTGGGTTCTAACGGGTGGGATGGGAGACAATTATGGACGACAACGGATATATGATTTGGGTTCTAACGGGTGG
The DNA here is from genome assembly GCA_951230915.1 of Antitrichia curtipendula. Taxonomy (NCBI): domain Eukaryota; kingdom Viridiplantae; phylum Streptophyta; class Bryopsida; order Hypnales; family Leucodontaceae; genus Antitrichia; species Antitrichia curtipendula. The sequence continues at coordinate 19,758,012 of OX579642.1, forward strand.
GATGGGAGACAATTATGAACAACAACGGACATATAATTTGGGTTCTAACGGGTGGAATGGGAAACAATTATGGACGACAACGGACATATGATTTGGGTTCTAACGGGTGGAATGGGAAACAATTATGGATGACAACGGACATATGATTTGGGTTCTAACGGGTGGAATGGGAAACAATTATGGACGACAACGGATATATAATTTGGACACTAACATGTGGGATGGGAGACAATTATTAGTGCCAACAGATATATAATTTGGGCTCTAACGGGTGGAATGGGAGACAATTATGGACGACAACGGATATATAATTTGAACACTAACATGTGGGATGGGAGACAATTATGGACAACAATGGACATATGATTTGGGTTCTAACAGGTGGGATGGGAGACAAGTTATGGATGACAACGGATATATAATTTGGACACTAATATGTGAGATGGGAGACAATTATTAGTGCCAACAGATTTATAATTTGGGCTCTAATTGGTGGAATAGAAGACAATCATAGGCGACAAGGGATATACAATTTGGGCTCCAACAGGTGGGATGGAGACAATTTTGGATGACAACGGATGTACAATTTGGGCACTAACGGATATGTAGCCAACACCAACGGATATGATTGTCGTCGCCAATAGATGGGATGGGAGGCAATTATTAATGACAATGCGTGTATAATTTGGGCACCAATAAAGTGTGGTCGCCAAAAGGGTTTTGGGAGGCAATTATGGATGACAACGGATATAGAATTGGGTCACCAACAGATATGCAATACCAACTAGTGCCAATAGATATGTAGGAGTGTGCAAAAAAATCCATCCAAATACCCGAGCAAATACCAATAACTTTGCTCCCAATTCCTATCCATTAGCCCTTACATGTATGTGCTACCATATATCATCCTTCATACAAAATTTAGAAGTACTCTTGAGTCTAAAACAAAGTTCAAGCAAAATAAAGAAAAATTAAACGTGCTTTGTGTAATACCAATAATTTTGCACATGTTACAACAATTACACAACAAGGATTTATTTTTTCACCAAGGAAGTGGAACTTGGCTTTGAAGAAAACTAGGGATGTTGGAATTAAGATAGACAAACCCAAAAAAGACCCTAGTGGCTTTCCAGTTGCAAAGCCTATTCTTGTATCTAATTTTGCTTCATTGCAACCTAGTGAAGTGAAAACTTAATTAACTCTTAGGGATCACATCATGACAACATCCATATGGGTTTGTACACATGAAAAAAGGTTCATTCATTATTCTTCAACATTAATAAAAGCTTTTGAATTATCATTACACTAGTGTAAAAAATGAACGAAGTCACATCCAGTTGAATGAATCCATTACAATTATTTTTTTCTCGATTCCGCCTTCATGTACATGTGGCATACATTTTTCTTTTGAAATGTACTCTATGAATACATAAGGGCAGAATCGAGAAGGGTGATGGTGAAGGGCTATTTCACCTTATTTTGCATCCAAATGGACAAGAGTAATCTCTCTACCCCCTAAAGAACCATTAAGGTAACAGGTCCATAAATCGCCCACCTAAGAGCTCAAACTGAATTTTGGGAAGGTGAAACTTGTTGTAATATTTTTCAGTAAATTTTCCTTGAAAGAGAAGTGGATTTGTCATCTAACCTAAGTTGTTTCATATTTTTTGGAGCTTTTTGGAATTAGTTAGAAAATTTTGAAGTTGAATTGGCATAGGGCTACAAAATTGTCCACCTCTGAAATGTACATTGTTTGTACATTAGTGAAGGCTATGGAAAAACAGCATGTACAAATTGTGTACATTTTACAGGTGGGCGGTTCTTAATGCCCGAACTATTCTCGAGCCTTCTACCTTAGAGCATCAAGCCACCAAGTGTGTTCTGCAACAGAGTCTGTTGCACCCCCCAGTCTTTCAGGAGTTAACTATGAAAAATTGTGTCTGTATTTGTTTTGACTGCCTATAATGTACTTTCTTTTTTTTCCCTTTAAAAAATGAGTTGACCAATATATTTGTGAAATAAGTTTCTCTGCCTGCTCTTTGCTGACGATGCTTTGGGCAGCTAATTGAGTGCCCTGCAAATATCTTGGCTGCTGAAGACATGATGGTTGCATGGCACATTCAGTTATTGTAAGCTGACCCCATATATTTTATCTTCTCACCTGAGTCACCAGTCCTGAACAAATTTCATTTGTAATTAAAAAAATTCCTTACATCATTTTGGTTGCATGGCACATTCAGTTATTGTAAGCTGACCCCATATATTTTATCTTCTCACCTGAGTCACCAGTCCTGAACAAATTTCATTTGTAATTAAAAAAATTCCTTACATCATTTTGGTTGCATGGCACATTCAGTTATTGTAAGCTGACCCCATATATTTTATCTTCTCACCTGAGTCACCAGTCCTGAACAAATTTCATTTGTAATTAAAAAAATTCCTTACATCATTTTGGTTGCTGGCATGTATTCAGAGCAGGACTGAGTGGGAACATGCACCCTGTTAATTATGATGTTTGTCTCTTCCACTAACCCCTTGCAACACACAAAAAAGAGCCAACCACACGGAGTCCATGTCCTGTGTCCCATGTTTATGAGTACGATCTATCACATATAAATACGAGTATATTAAGGTAAGAGGCTCAGAAATGGCATGCACATCCATGAGATGTTTTTCAGCCACTGTGGAGGGCTGCGAGTTCCTCTGGGTTCCTAGACTTTGAAAACTGTGCTGCAGCAGCTGCCTGACGTGGCAGAGAGACTGGCACGCCATTTTTTTTTCATTTAAGGAAAAAAAAATCAAATTTTTTTTGCATTCATTTTTTTTTAAATGATTTATTTTATTTTATTTTATACAAAAATTATGACAACGGCCGTTCTTTAACTGTTTGGGGGAACACTGCCGGGAACAAGCCTGAAACAACCCTCCAGACCCCCCCAAACACATCTAATGTAAAGGCTGGTCTACCTTCTTCATGTATTTCATTGGACGGGAATAATTGTAGGAATAGATGAGGAATCTAACCCAAGTGCTTTCATATTTTTCCAATCATTTTTGAATTACTTTCAAACAGATTGGGTCATAGGTCCCTATTTATAACCCTAGGTCTTGTATAAACGGTTCACTTGTAATTATGAAGAAAGATGGGGAAAGCAAAGCAAATGATTGGCTCTTGCAATTGATAATGTTTTTTCCCTTTATTCATTCAATGACTATACATGTCAATTTCAAAACCAACTCATGTCCATTTTACAACCATTTATAGGATCCGTCCTTAATGCCTATTCCATTTTAGAGCCTCCTACCTTATGTATAATATAAGGTACCTTCTTGAGGGTCTTTTCCAAAATAAGATGTTTTAGTTTTGAAGGTAGAGAATACCTTATTTGGAGAAAGGCCCTATAGCATTAGAAGGGATTCAACCTTTGTAAAGGGTTGTGAGTTCCCCTGCGTTCCTAGACTATAGGAACGCAAGGGTAGCAACTGATTGCAGTGGTTTGTAGTGGTCCCACACCATAAAAAAATTATTATTAATTATTTTTTGACTTTTTTAATTATTTTTAAAATTTTGAGAATTTAAATTTAAATTTTTTTTGAATTAAAATTCCTGACAACACGCCATTCTCACACTGCAAAAAAACAACAAGGGGAATGGGCCTAAAACGACACTCCCCTTGTTCCAAATCCCCTCTAATGAAGGTGCCTCACATGAGGTAAGTCCCGAGGTCTCACAAGGGCAATTTCTCATAAGATTATATTTCTTGAAGGTATGACCTAGGCAACTATTTTTGTTTAAATTTAAAAAAAATAAGGAGATTTAATCAACATGCATCATTTTAACTAGGGAGTTTTGTGCATTTGTTTTGTAAATTCTCTTAACCTATGGTTCAAATACAAAAGGAAAGAAGCTAGGTGTCTTTTATCCTATCCTTAAGATACACACTACTTGAATCCCCCCTCCCCCCTCCCCCCTCCCCCCTCCTATGTATACATGTTTTAAAAAAATAAAAATTCTATTAGAGCATTATAAACTTCTTAAATGCAACCTAAAAAAATAACCAATGAAATGATAAATCATGCAAATGTGCCATTTGCATGCTTTTTTTTATTTATAAGGATAATCTTGAGGCCTTGTGTAATGCTTGCCTTTTACCTTGCTTTGATGAAATCTATTTTGATCTAGTCCAACATTAGACCTTCATTTTTACGCGTCCATTTAAATTTCTATTTTATTTTATGAAAGTTTAGAGTAAGCACCCCCCTTTCCAACCACCAACCATTTTCAACTTGTAGACTGTTGTATTTCCATTTAATTGGGCCTCTATTAACCCCTAAGCGCTCAAACGACCATTTTATGGTCGCTGCCCGACTTCGGGCAGATTTTTCGGGCAGAAAAAAACTTTTTTCAATTTTTTTTTAATTTTTTTTTTAAAAGATTGGATTGTCTTTCAATATTTATATTCAAAACTAAGATCGCTACGGTCAAACAAAAACTATAAAAGAAATAGCACAAAGAGTCTAGTATTGCCTAGTGTTGAAAAACTTACTATTTGGGGAAAGTGTTGGTGTTTTCATTACTGGATCTTATGCATTTTTTCACAAATCAATAGAAACCACAATTTTGACCAATAAAAAAAAAAATCAATTGCTAAAGATAGAAATTGTATTTTTGGTGAATTTTTGAAGTTATATCTTCAAAATTCATTTGAAGAGAATCTAAGAATAATTTTATAATTTTGACCATACGGATATTTTCTTCTTTTTGTGCTTCACATTATCTATTTTAATGCAAACTTCAAAAAAGTTGTAGAACTTATATTTTATAACACATTTGTGTTTTGTCCAAACCCCTTGGGCTTTTAGGGGTTAACTGCTAAGCTATAATATATTATGATCTGCTGATTTTTGGTTGATTTCATGACTAGCCTATGGTTGAAATTAGACATACATATATAACAAGAATAGGATTTCAAAGAATCTTCACAAAACAATTCATACCAACTTTGTTCTTGGACTAAAAAATACCAAAAAAATTCAAATGTGTCTGCAGTCTATTTCCTTGCATCGGAAAATTTCTTCCTCCACCAAACCCAACCAGCAGCTACACTGAAATCCTTAAGTGGTTGAAATTAGGTCGTAAGCTCTAACTTAGTACTTCCAAATTTGCATTGATAATACTCTCAGCTTCCAGTAATCTAGTTCCCTATTAATAATTCAAAAGTATTTTCCGTGACGGTTTTGATTATGCTCTAAAATGAGCCAGATTTAACATTGACGGCCATTTTAATTAATAAATCGTGGGCGCCATTTTAGCTGCCGCAGAGAACCGCAGGGAGCCGCAGAGAAACAGATGAAGTCCATCATGTGCAGTTTAGCGAAGCCAGTGTGCGCATTGAGTGCGCGCCATGAAAGCTCTCTGCGCCCTTCCCTGCATGCGACGCAAAGTTAGTATCAAGGCATCAAGCAACGTTAGTCGCTTGTAAGATCATCGTCATTAATGCCGTAGGTGGGAGAAATACGCTTACTGATGTGGTTGATCGCAGGCAAATCTCAGTAAAAAAGTTGCGAATGGAATTTTTTTTATAGAAGCAAGGGCCCTGACGAAACGCATGAACGACGGGACTGAATAGAAGATAACGCTGTATGTCAGGGCGGTACAGGGAGATCCAAGTTAATGGCGAGGGTCACTTCTGTGTGGTGATTCATGTCGCATCGTGGTGTTGATGAACTTCTGGTTATCGATCAGGCGTTGAAGAGTACGTCTTGGTCCATGAAGGAGGTTGATCGATCGAGGAGTTTCCTCGTGGAGTTTAAGGAGGAGGTGGATTGTCGTTGTTTTCGCTTCATCAGTGACCCTTGCAAGAAGAGTATTGAGTTCATTATTGTAATCATTCGGCAACTTCGAGTATTCTTCGGTTTTCCTTTTGCTCTGTTTTCTTGAAATGTCATGGTGAAGTGTATTGTCTTGCATGGAGATCGCAGAGTGCCGAGAGAAATAAGTAGCGGCGGGAATGAGCGGCTCGTGGCTAGTAGCTGTTACTTGAATGCTCAGTTGCGGTAGCTCTGTAGCTGGCAGCCGAGAGTGAAATTTTAATGATAACACGTTTGGTGTCCTTGTGAGCTTTAAGTGCATTGGTAGACTCTTGACTTGTTGAACGGGTAAGAAGGTTGTGAGAGTACATATATGGTACTTTGTACATTTGGTCCAGTCTGTAGTTGGCAATGTTAGTTGGTTTAGTACAACAATCTTGTGAAAGGTTCTTCATACATTGTTTTTGTCGCGCTCAGATCTCCTGTTCTTGAAAAATCCATGCAGTCTTCTCTTCGGTATTCACATGAACCACCTTCTCGGCTGCGAAAGATCAGTTCTCTAGCATTAAATAATGTGAAGGTCCTTGGCGTGTGCTCAACGAGAGATGGTCTCTTCCGCTACAGTCTTCCAGAATCTTTGTGTGTAGGACCTATATTTTCACTTCTGCACATTAATTTAGTCCTATAGTTCTTGGAGCGCTGCAGTGTGCTGTATTTGATAGTCTTATATCTTATTGCTTGTTTTTTTGGTGATGACAGTTTAATTTGTGACAATTTCTCTCTTGCGGAACTTGTTGGACCCACAGCCAGCAGCTGAGTGCCGCTTGCCACGATTCGTGGAGTTTCAAAATGACTTTCGAGTTTTCGTGGATTGCCATTGGAGGTGCAGCCATTGTCCTCCTTTTAGCATTATGGCCAAAGAAACCGTTTATGGCTAACTTGCGGGGGAAGCACATCTTCTTGACAGGCGCCTCTGGTGGCATTGGCCTGGCAATAGCTAAGCAAGCTCTTCGAGAGGGTGCATATCTTACTCTTGTCGCTAGGAATGGCGAGAATATGGCTAAAGTGGCGAAGTCTTTGTTGAAGGAACTGGACTATCCTGCGGACCGCCTGCTTGTGAAGGTATAAGAAGACAATCCTGTACCCCAGGCGTTTAAGAATTTTTATGTTCACTTGATTCTACAGAAGATTGATTAGGATTACCGTTATATAGCGCAAAACCAGATATTGATCAGCTACTTCTTCCATTAGTACAATGAGCTTGAGGACAAGATTGTTCGATGCACCCAATGTGCGTTACTGATTTCGCCTATGGTGTGAAAACAGGCAGCAGATGTTGGAGATTACACCGCTATTTCAACCACGGTGAAGGAGTCGTTTGACTGGAGGCCTATCGATATATTGATCAACAATGCTGGGATCACAAAGAGTGGTTTTATGGAAGATTTTACCGTGAAAGATATGAGCTCCGTTGTTCAGACCAATGTGCTCGGTTCACTGTATCCCTTGCATGCTATGCTACCTCAACTCAAACTGCGAAGTCGCGACCACCCCATATCCATAGTTTTCATCGGCAGCCTGGCGTCTTTGGTAAGATGACATTACAGGAATCACTTGCACTCTGATCATGCCGTACAGGGATGCATCGTTTCTCATGCGCGAGAGTTTGGTTGATGTAATGCATAATTGTGAGCTTTTGTCTATGAGGCCCATACTTTTAGGGTTAGTGAGGAGGATTACAAGCCTAAGTCAAAGTTCTGAGTTTGGATTCTGATGCTATAATTCTTACAGCAGCTTCAGAGCAGCATATATGAATATCGTGCATTCTTAAAAAAACACCTTGCGAAGAGATATTCAAATAGCCATAGATCTATTGTTGAAGTATCTGACGGATTCATAATTTCGTAGCAGGGTATATATCAGCTCGAGGCTGAGTACCTTGAAGATCTAACCTTCTTCAAATTCTCGCAGTGCTGGCTGTATGGAAATGGAGTTTACACTGGAACCAAACATGCCATCAAAGGCATAGCGGAGAGCTTGCGACTGGAGCTTTACCCCTATAATATGCGAGTGAATCTGCTGTGTCCTGGGTTTGTCGAGACTGAACTTCTGGACAATTGTAAGTGAATCACTAATTGTTAACTTTCGTTCTACAGTATTCTCTTCTGTCACAATTGTTTGCCTTTGTTAGATTGTTCTGAGCCCTCATTTTTTAAACCTGTGGGAGTCCAGCTGTTTGACTTAACTGTTTTAACGTGGAACTTTTGCAGTCGAAAATGAGAAGGAGCTGACTGCAGGAATGGCAGTGGCCTCATTTTACGACAGAAAGCTGGCTCAATCTCCTGAGACAGTTGCAAATATCTTAATTGCTGGAGTCAAGAGGGGCACTTTCTTGATAACCACTACCTTTGGGTTGGGTCCTATCCTCGTCACACTTACTCGTGGATATGCACCATCTGAATCTTTCCTGAGGAACCTGCTTGAGGCTATATGCGCCGGCCCTTTGAGGCTTACGAGCTATATCTCACAAGCCCTCATTTATTGGAATTTGAAGAGGATTCACCGCAAGTATAACCCGGTCTACTGAAAGTTTGCTTAGTACCTGCAATCTTGTAGCATTCTCGTAGAGCATTATTCCAAGTAGACCTCCTTTCCACATTAATTCATGTAAATCATGGAAGGAGTTAGTAGGCGTTTACCGTAAGCGAAATTTCTACGTTTTTGCTCCGCTTTAACGCTGCCCATGGTACGTCATTTAAGAATGGTTCATTCCTTGAATAGCATCTAGTTGAAACACTAAGAACGACGAGAATCGACTGCAATATATGATTCTCAGGATCCAAGGTATTTATGTAGATTTTCAGTTCAGCAGAACTCTGAACAGGAGAAACTGTCTGACGATTGTTGACCTTGAAATTACTTTCAATTTGATCAAGGGTTTGTGCTTTCATTCCTAAGAGGAGATGTTAAGTCATCTCTCGTGAATCATGGTAACAATCACCTGAAAACTAGTCCCTCATATTCGATATAAAATTCCTGGTGTCATTTGGTCCACATCGTCTTTGGTTTGGAGCACTGAGTTGGATGAATTTTGTTACCGGTAATAATGGAGGGTGCGTTAGCAAGTCTTCTGTTATTGTTAAATTAATACCAAGTCAAGTATTGTGAAATTTGTTACTGGCTAATCGTAATGCAATAACCTTCTGCAAAATGTGACCACTTTAACCGCTAAATGCCCAAGCATTTCGAAGTGTGATTTCTCTATGAAAAAAGAACATGGGTTCATAGTTATCCCCTATGAAGCAAATTGTTTTCTTTTCAAAATCTAATTACATAGATGTTAAAAGAGCTTATTAGTGCATGTACCAATTTTGAGTGTGAAATTGCATCAGAGTTGTGATTCTATAATAAGAAAAATATACATATCTATTTTCAGTATGTTGCCCCACTTCACAATATTTGAAAAATTTACATATAAGAGTTTTTTGGAATTGGAGGTGGCATAAACAACTCAAAATTGTGTTAGCACATTGAAATATACTTCCAAGAACCTTAAGTTCATATGAAGAGCTATCAAACTCATTACACAATCCACCTTGCAATTGTTGAAATGCAATTTTTTTAAATGAGTAGAACTCGCAAATAACTCCAAATCAACACTTGCATATTTAAATTTCCAGTGGTGAAAATCATGAAAACGATTTACTCCTTTCCATGAGACCATTTTCAAAGCAAATAGATACATACAATTTTTTAGATCTCAAATCAAATGAAATTGGCAAACTTTGTTCAAAGCCAAAAAATGAATAGGTTTAGACCCATAAAAGTAGAAAACAACTTCGAAGCAATTGTTGGATGCAATAGGTGGGTGATTGGTTGTGTATTGCAGTAACCATCAGTTGGGGGGAAGGATCGGATAGCTCCTATGGGAGATTGGGTATTCTCCGTTCTTTTGTAGTCAACGATAAGGTGCTTGTTTGTATTGGTGGTGTACAAAATTTAACAAAACCCAACAAATTTCTAAGAACTATATTGCAATTGGTTCCATTGACAAAATGTCAATGCCATTGTGGAAGCCAAGATTGATGACATTTGAAGATAAGGAACCAATTTTAAGTTTTCCAATACCGATCAAAACTACAACTTGAAGTACAATTTTTTTTACAAATAGGAATTTAGTGGGCACAATGAATATGTGAATGTAATTTGCAAGTGTTAATTTAGTATCATGATGAAAAACAAGCTATAGATGCTAAATTTGCAAACTATATCTATAAATTTTGTATCCTAACATCACATCACCTCCTTCACTCATGCTATCCCATTTTGTGTTGAGAATGCAATTTTAGCATACCAATTATAGCAATCTTGTGTTTGGGTGGCTCTACACTAATCTCTCTTCCAAGAAACAAATCATAGAATACAATGCAACAAACTTGAAACTTCAAGTGTCACATTCTATGGTTTGTCATCTCTCATAGTAAACTAAGTTTATAAGTGTGGCAGAGTGTCAAATTGCAAAAAGGCAATTTTTTTTGTATGTAGAAGCATTGTAGTTGAATTGTGCCATTGTTTTAGGAGCAAATACCTAAGAAGAAGGCATTGCATACATGAAATGACGTAAAATGTTTTCTACTCTTATTTTGCTTTAACTTTGAAATTGATATTTTTCTTCTAACATAGAATTGAATTTGTACTCTTGTGGCTTGAGTTGGATGGGCTACTAGTACAAAGTAGTTGCAAATTGTTTTTTCAATTTGCAACGTCTAGTACTCTACCACCTCAAAGTCCACCTTTTGCAACTACTCTAGATGTACTTTTGACTATCCAACACCTCTTCATGTGCCCCCTATTCCTATGATTCTTAGTTTCTCACTATGTTCACATATAAAAAAATTGGCAATTTTGACAACGACTAATTTGACAATCAACAACTAGAAGAAAGAAGGGCTTCAAGTTGTGAAAACTTAGAAGAGGAGGATTTTGACAAAGGTCCTTTATCCAACCTCGACTTTAGATCTTTGAAGGATTTCTAGTGGCGCCATAGTCCTCAAAAAAAACATCAACAATAGCAATCAAGAAGCAATCATTGCAAAGAGGGGAAGAAAGCACAACCTGCCTACCTCCATAGCTAAGTTGCAAGCAATATGAGGCAGATACATGTAATTGACACTAGAAAGAAAAAACAATCTACTATTTCTAGGGGAAGCGAGTCTATTGCCATTGGCGTTGGAGAGTATGAGAACAAGTTGGGTTTGAATGTCTTGAAGGTGAATACTCCTTGGCCTATTGCATGGGTTGGATTAGCATATAATTTACTAGGGGTTGATTTTACAGATGGAGACCAGAGGGATAGTCTAAATTTTGGAAATAAAATTCTACACATATGACTCAAAGCACCAAGTTTTTCTAGGGTGTTCCTTGTCAAGAACTCATTGGCACTAATTTTTTAGTTTAAGTAACTTATTTGAAATATTTTGGCCAATGTGTGTTTTGCAAAACATCATTGCAAAGACAAACTATTATGCTTTGGTAGTGAATACAAATAAAAAGACTTATGGTGGGTCGAAATGGATATCTCTTATGGCACTTGAGTTGAAGGCATTTATTGCTATTAATTTATACTTGATCATAAAACAACAACCCAATGTGAAATCCTATTGGTACAAAAAGAGATCAATTTTCCATTGTCCCACTATTTTGCAACTATTATCACTAAACTAGTTCCATTTATTGATGCATTAGAGAAAAACTAAGGCTTCTAGAAGGTCGCTAGGTAGTGACATCCTTAATAATTTCCTTGTCACTATTGGACCTATAGAATTTCACTCAATGTGTCTTTAGCTTGTCTAACTTTCGATCTTACAAATTTTTTTGGGCCACCGTGACTACATAGTTGTAATATTCTATTAAGGCTCAATATCACAACCAATATAGCTATCATCGAGACTATTGAGACGTCATCATGTCTTGTATGCTAGGACAATGTGCAGGTTTTGGGGGCTTGTATTGGTGATTGCAGATGGCTAGATATAATTGTGCACTTTCTACATTGCTAAACCTCCACAAGTGACTATTATTTTTTATAATTTTTTAACCATGACTCCATATGTATGTGTTGTTATTGGGAATGGTGATTGAAAACTTTAGTCCTTATGCTATAATGTGATTGGAAATTGAAGATTGAAATTTTTTCTTCATGCGTTGTTAGGGTGATTGGGAAAATACTTAGTGGAAACTATTAGTAGTGAATACTCTGTCAAAAATATCACATTGAGTGATAATAGAAGAATAGTATCACTTTCCACTTTCTAAAATATAGATTAATTCAACTAAGGCCCCCCTTTTCCTCATGTGAATCGGCCCTCAAGAGGCCTCATTTTTTCTCTAATGAAATGTTTGCATATAACACATGATAGAGATAAAGGTAGGTCCAACTATGATAAAATTGACCAAGTTTGATGGTTGATAAATATATGATGAGCTCATTGTCAAAATGTTTAAATGCCAAATTTTTTGCTAGGATCAAGGAAATGATGATATAATATAAGGGCACATGTTGCCTAGGCTAAGCCCAAAAATACATGATTCACCCCCCTAGAAATGATTTTTGAAAGTGTCATATTTTGTTGATTCAGTTTCAAAGTATGTCTTGAACTTCATGTTTTATTGTGGCAAGAACTTGGTTGTTGAAGAAGAAGTCTGTGTATAAAATGGGAAAGGAAGAGGGGAGTTGAAATTAGCTCATACTGTTGTATTGCGCTTGTTGGCAAGTAATGAGGACAAGGGGCATGTAATAGTCATGGACAATTTCTTTTCCAAGCATAGATTTATTTAAAAACTTGTTGGATAGGACATACCCCCTCAATCCCACTAAAAAAATCCAAATCATTTAGTGTTTGTACCATTCAATCGCTCCATTTATTGATTTTGATCATTAAGCAAGTCGTGTAGAATTCAAATCACGTGTATATCCACTTCACCCTCTGTTTCACATTGCTTGCTCAACAATCAATGATCAAAATCAATAAATGGAACCTTTTTAGTGGTACAAATCCTAAAAAATAGAGTTTTTCTAGTGGGACCGAGGGAGTCTGCCACTAGCACGATGTGATCTTATCAAGTGGAGCATTTGGATGCATTTAAAAATACAAATGTAGAAAAATGAGCACCATTTTATAGAAGGATAAAAAAAACTATCTCCATTATATCAATTCATGTAACTCCCTTTCAATTTCCATATCAATTTTTGCTGCACTTAGTTTCACGTCAAAATGGCTTAGTTTGAGAGAATATTCATACATCTCTGGTGCACTTTAAACACACAACCTACATACACAACATCAATGTGGCGGATCAACATACACTTCTTGAGGCCTTCTATTTTTTGTAATGCAACCTTTCCGCCAACACCCGTATTTATCACCACATGTGGAGCAATATGTCTTTGGCCATGTAAGAGGGAGTGCCCCATTGTTTGTAAAGGCAATTACTGTCTCTTTTGAGGTGATAGTGGTAAAACTATGTACAAGCCTAATAGTAGGGTAGTCAGGGAATCATTTTTGTACATGTGGCATGTAACCATTGGACAAAAATCATTTCCAATTCCCTACATTGAAACACCCAATCTCCAAATTTACTTCCTTCCTCTTCAATTCCTTTCTTATTGCACCAAACCCTCAATTACATTAAAATTTCAATACCACAAAAAACACAACAATGATTTAATGAGAGACTATAATTACTCTTTCAAGTCCCACAAATAGTGCTTTGGACACCCCACTATAGTACTAGAATCAAAGCACAATAGACATGTAGCCAACACTTCCATCTTAAAAGTACGAGTGTTGTTTTTTAAATGCAAGTTATCAATCATAGTTTTATTTTTATTTTTTTAATGCAAGTGTCTTCTTTGAGGTATGTTTGTTTGTCAAGTATCAAATTTTGTCCATGTGGAATTCCTTAATGAGACTGATTGACGTTTTGTATTAAAATTGCAACAACTTTCAATTGTGCACCTACTTATTAAGAATTGTGCATAGTGAAAAATAATGTTTGATGGAATCTGTGTCAATTTGGATACTTAGGTTGTGATCTTGGAACTTTTGCTCGTGAAGCCCTCAGTTTGCACATGTTGTCAATTTAATATTCATAGATAGGAAGATCAATTGAAGAAACTCCACTATTAACTTTTCAATCAATTGTCATTAATTAACTTATCTCCAAGAATTTCTTTTAGACATTGGTAGTGTAAGTGATAAGTTAATGTAATTATACAAGTCACAAAAATTTGGATACCCAAACAAGAAGCATCACGTCAAGGTAACCGTTGAGTGACTTTGCATCTATGTAAGGTAACTGCAATTTGCCAAATTTCAAATTTTTCATAAAGAATATCAAAATCAACTTCAAAAATCATGTACAAATTGTAATTTCACATTGCCACACATTGCTGATCTAAATAGTGTCATAGTTGTTGACTATCTTCTCCAACAGCGTCCTCACAACATAGGCGGGTTTCAATACAATTATTGTAATCCTCACTTGCAATTTTGAAAGGTAGGTAGATGAAAGGTTTCAAAATGCACAGTTGTTGATTTTTTAGAGAAAAAGAGGGTTTAAAGTGGGGCTCCTTGTCTCTTCTTAAAAGATAGTTGGGCACCATGCATTGTCAATGGTCTTTGCTAAAAGTCAAGTAGCAAATTCTTATATGAAGAGGTTGCTCTCTTGTTTCCAAAGGCTTCTTCTTTAGCCAATTTTTCATCAACGCTTCGCACATAAGTCATCGGGGTTTGATTGTGAGATAAGGCCGTGAGAGCTCGAGTGTTGTGAACAATGAACTGCTGGTCTGAATTTTAAATGTTAAAAATTAAAAATTAATAAAAAATTAATATATTTTTTTAAATTACAAATAAAATTTTAAATTTAAAAAAATACTGTGTGGTAGTAGTAGTGGCAAAGTTATTGAAATGGAAAAGTTCCCAATCATTTCAATAAAAAAAAATTCCATTATTATTTTTTCAAAATTATTAATCATTTCAATACATTGTCTCACACAATGCAGGATGTTGGTTGATTTTTTTTTCTTCCCCCCGCCGCTATTCAAGGACTAACGGCCCTCTACAAGACTCATTCTTCTTTTAATGTTGTCAAGTCTATCATCAAAATCTCTAATAAAGAGATATTCATAATGAAAGTGTGATTTATGACATTTGAATTTACCAATTTTCATTTGGGTGAATTTTGGATTGTTATTTACCATAGAATTAGTTTTGTGAACACCGTATGAAAAAAACTCTGAATTTTCAAGGTTCTTGAAGCAAATGTAATATATAAAGTGGAAGGATTGTGGGACTTTGTGTATTTGAAGACATAGTCTAAATTGCCATCAATATCCACTAAAATTTTGAATAACATATGGCCTAGGTATAATGTAGCATATGGGCAAGACATTTGTAGTAGACATATGCTCTTGCACAAAAAATAGACGAGGGAGAAGTAGTAATAATAGTCAATTGAAGTCAATCATTTGTGTTTCTTTAATCCCTTAAGTTCCTTGACTATGTTTACCCCCAAAACACTCAAAAACTGCCATTTTGAGCACAAATCTAGGCACAAGTACCAAATATTAAAAAAAAAAGCTTTTTTGGACACATTTAACCATAGGATCTTGTAGTACCTTGTTTGAAAAGATGTGGAAAAAATTTCAAAATTTTCAACAGTGTGGATTGCAAGATATTAGCATTTGAATTGATGAAATTCCTTTTTTGGGCAGCTGCACTTCACAAGGTCAAATTTGTATGAAAAAATATCCAAAGTAGTTGTTATTCTTTGAATTTGTTCTTTAGGGCAAGTTGTCTACATGCTTTAAAAAATTCAGATCATTTTGACTTGTACAACATATAGAAAAAAAATAATAGTAGAAAGAAGTAGAGAATGGCTCAAAACACAAAATTGTTAAGAATTTAATTATGGAATTGAAAAATGCTAATGCCAATGGTCATAATGTTGAAGTAAACAATTTGCATCATAAAATTTTAATTTTTTCTAAAAATGTTGAAAATTAAATGAAATAAAGGACCTCAAAGTTTATTTTAGAGTAGAGAATCCATAATTACCCGCAAACTAAAATTCCTCATAACTTTTGACTCATTGATCGAAATGGAATGATTAAAAGCTTTCAAATTTTTATTTTTGAAAAATGATACTTCAAAAAATCTGCTCGGACTACCTGCCCGGTGAAAAAAGTAGAATATTAGGCTATAACTTTTGACTTTTATTTTCAAATGTTATAAAATTTTGTTCACATGAAAGATATTCCTTGTCCACAACTTCTATTAAATTTTGGGCCTAAAATATGCAAATTTCTAGTCATAGGTACTTGTCCAAAATTATTTTGTTGCTAAAAATAGCAAGCTTGTCCTTTAGGGGTTAAAGGGATGTTTTTTGGGGGGCATACATAGAAGTGCAAATGAAATGTGAAGGGAATTTTTTTTTTCTTCCCATAATTTTAGGATAACTCTATGATAATTTAATGAGATTTTTTAGATTTTCTATTTGAATAAATCATGAATTTTCAAAGTGTTGGAAAATAATCTTAAACTTTCAAATTTTGACCATTGTGGCTTACTAACATGATTTATTGTGAATGTGAAAGGTTAGCCTAGCACAAACACAATCACTAGAGTCCTTTGGAGTCTCTAACAACCTTGGTGAGATACCAATGGTGAAGATGATGGAGCATGGCCCAAGTGCACAATCCATTTATGCCCTATAGATGATGAACTTTTAAATTTTGACCTTATAAATGTTGAGTGACTGATGAACATTCCACGGGAGCAATGATGGATTCAAAATTTTCAATGTTGGAAATAATGACTGAGAACAAGTTGGGTTTGAATGGAAATATGATGGACCCATTTTTTAGCATTGCAAGACTTTATTGGAAATGTTTTATGTAGTCTCCAAAACTTGTGAAAATTGGTAGAGATGTGATTGATATGACCTACACTAAATAGTGAAATTAGGTTGCTCCATACTAATTTTTTGATATTCGACACTATATCTATTTAGTGCATAATATTATAGATTTTTTTTTTTCAAAGTTTGTAGTGCAATTTTTTTTTGTAAACAGTGGTCAAAGTGACTTGAAATTGTTGGGTGGGGGCTAAAACAAACTTTTTCACCAACTTGTACAGCTAATATTTGTCAACCTAATTGGTCAAATTTGATGAAATTCTTACTACATTATCTTTTAGAAGTCTAGGACAAGATCCTAAGGTTGGATTTGAAAAAAGAGTATGTTTGATTTGCATAGACTAGTACACCTAAAGTGGTAGTTTAGCGTGGTTTTTGAACAAAAAAGGCCTTAGGACTTCAGAGGTTAAATGGGACAACTTAACGGGTCCAAATTGGGTATTAGGAGCCAACTTTGATGTAACCACTGTTTTTTTTGGGACCATTATTGAATTTCTAGCTCAAATCAATTTAGATATTTCTAAAAAAATTATGTCTTATTATTCATAAATCTCATAGTGTTATGTTTGAATGTTGTCATCATTTAATCTAAATTAATTACAAAAATAAAAACATAACCAGTGTTTTTTATTCCTTTGTTGAATTTGAAATTAAACTATATAAAAAAAATTCTATTGAAAGTAATGATATTTTGAATAGAATATGTCATTGTTGACAACTTTGAATAATTTTTAGAACTAATTTTGATGAAATTGATGAAGTTTTTGAAGAAAACATTCTATTAAAATTTCATAAAGGACTTCCAAAAGTACCTTTTTATGGTCGCCATTGGCTCCTAATAGCTCACTTATACCCTACCATTATTTTATCTTCACTAACCTTTGCAATTGATGTTAGGGTCTCCTGTCTCTTGAAGATTATCTAAAAGGTTCAATGGGACATCATTTTAAATAACCTTACCATTAAATCATTAAGATAGAAGGTTCTAAAAGCGCACATGCTCTAAAGTTGATCACCTCCTCAAATGTACACTATTTGCACTTGTTGCTTTTTTGTAGCCTTTAACAATGTACAATCCCCTCCAAGAAGTCTTGCAACTCCATGTCTAGTTCTCATCCAAATAGTTTGATTACAAAACATACTCATTGCAGGTATTTAGATATTTGATTGAGATTTTTGCCTCAAACAAGGTTAGTCATGTATCTTTATTTTGTGACAGGTGGTTGATTTAGAAAATACTAAGCTAAGCTTAAAGATACAATGCTAAACTTGAAAATTTCATTGTAGGAGATTATAGGCGGTGGTTTTCAACCGGCTTTTGAGTTGAGAAGATCAACATTAGTGCATGCATGCTTCTAGTGATCATTGCTTGCAAACATAGCCCAAAAGTTTTGTGAGAAAAAATTGATGTATGTCTAGGATATTGTGTATTTGATGTTGCTAGAAGTTCTATAAGCAAACTTGTGAAGTTCTAAACAATGTTAGTCAACTTTGCACCATGACATAATGTAAAATTCATTGAATGGCCACCAAATTCTTTTGACCTCAATCATGTAGAAACAAATCAAAGCTGGAGTACTAAAAAGACATAGATCCTATAATATCAATGAATTTGACATGGGAGGATATACCTCAAGAAAGTATTCAAAAGTCAATTTTGACAATGCCAAATCCAATTAAAGCTAAGGTAGTAGCTCAAGGTGATAGTATTCAATGGTAGTGGGTGCTCACTTTGTTGCAAAGTTAATGCTAGTGAGCAAAACATAATATAAGATTCATGTTATAATAGACTTCTACAATACTATAGCTTTCTAATGATATCCTATTTGACAATGTTTGTTCAAATTTTTTAGAATACATGACCTTTGCTTTGAACATGTATAAAAAAAGTTGCAAAATATGTTAAAGCCACATAGAGGAAAATTTTACCTACATAGTGTGAATCTTTGTAACATGAAAGATGTGAACAATGATGTTTCCTAAATACATGTGCAATCAAATCTTAAAAAAACATCACAAATATTTTTCAATTGATTATTATGTAAAATCGTGAAAATAAAATGAAATAATTTCACCAAAAATGGAGTTCCTATTTTTATACATTGAAATTTCATATGTTGGTCAAAGGTTTTACAAAGTAATAGTTTTAATAGGATAATTTATAAATGGAGTTAAAAAAACAAAATTTGAAGGGCTTTATAGTGGGGTTGCAAGACTTCTTGGAGGGTACTATATAGATGATGCACATTTGAGGAAGTGGGCAATTTGGGCCTCATGCCATTTCAACTTCAAGTTTTCATAACTAATTCCACAAAGCTTCAAAAAATATGAAACGACTTTGATTAGATGCCAATTCTACTTTGTCTTTCAAGGAAAATTTACTGAAAAATATTTCAAGAAGTTTCATTGCCCCAACACTCAGTTTCAGCTCTTAAATGAGCAACTTATGGATCTCCTACCTTTACTATTGTGACACTGAAATTAAAAGCAGTTTTGCAATGATGTGCATTAACTTCGCAATGTATGCATTAACTTCGCAATGTATGCATTAACTTGCAAGTTTGCTACATCGTTAAAGTGAGATCAATCTTAACCCCTAAAAGCCCGAGGGGTTCACACAAAACATAAATGTGTTATAAAATATAAGTTTTGTAACTTTTTTGAAGTTTGCAACGAAGAAGATAATGTGAAGCATGAAAAGTAGAAAGTATATGTACGGTCAAAATTATAAAATCCTTTTTAGATTCTCTTCAAATTTGAAGATATGACTTCAAAATTCACCAAAAACACAATCTAAACCTTTAGGATTGAAATATTTTTTTTATTGGTAAAAATTGTAGTTTCTATTGATTTGTGAAAAAATGCATAAGATCTAGAAATGAGAACACCAACACTTTCCCAAAATAGTAAGTTTTCATCACTAACCAATTCTAAACACTTTGTGCTATTTCTCTTATAATTTTTGTTAGACCGTAGTAATCTTAATTTTGAATATAAATATTGAAAAGCAATCCAATCTTTTTTGAAAAAAAAAAAAAAAAAAATTGAATTTTTTTTTTTTAGCGCCCGAAAATTCTGCTCGAAGTTAGGCAGCGACCAGAAAATGGTCGTTTGAGGGCTTAGGGGTTAAGACTTGTAGTCGTAGGTATGTCAGTGTGGAGTCACTTACATTTCATCATTACTTGTAAACGTAAAGTGATGAACTCCTTGAGACATCTGAATACCAAAGCAATTTATTACTAAAAGAGACCATCAATCAATTGTGCAACACCGGAGACCTCATCATCACTTGGGCAAAGAGGAGTTCAACTGGAAACCACTGCTTGAATCCTAGAATGCATAACCGCCTCCAAAGACCTTCAATCACTTCACAACATACTTGATCTATTGATATTTGAGGTACATTTCAGGGGGTTGACAGGGCCCTAAACCCAAAACCAGGCAAAGAGACTTGAGGTTGCTTTACAATCTTGGTAACAGATTTAAAATGAAAATTGGGGAACTCTACTTCCCAATTAGACATGTTTAAAAAAGCAAGCTCAGCACCTTACCTCAAAACCCCTAAACTGTGACACCTCTATTGATCTATAGGAACAAAATTACAATCAAACTGCACACTGTCATCAGCACATGCTTGTCTGGGCAAGAAGAGTGTAATGTACACTCTTTTATGCTTGCCGAGAAGGATCTCCATATAGAAAAGTTTCCTAAAATTCGTAATCACCTTTCAGATAAAACTCTTGAACCAGAATTTGATTGTCCAGTAATGAGCTTCAGCATCTTGAGCGCAATGCACGGATTATCAGAGGGTACCTGAATGATCACCACATAGTCACCATTAAGGTAACACAACCTATTCCTTGAGCATTTCTATATTCTGTTACCTTTCTAGAAGTTTAAAAATAATTTTATTTCAACTCCGTAAGACATGGAAGCAAACACTTAAGGGGCTAGTTTTCAAGTAGAAAATTCGTTGAAGAATGAGGGTATGTGGCATTCCCTGCACATGTGTACGCTCTTACTCCATTTTTTCACCAAAAATTCAAGATGTTCCTTTCAAGAAGCCCAGACTCGTATCCTCACACCCACTAATACCATCTTTATGTTACACTGACACACTTGCTCATATTTCCATGTTTAAAAGAGGTGGAATGATCTTTCATAGTCCCAGTAATATTCAACTGTTCAAAAAACCAATAACTAACGCGTTGAATATTTTCAAGGACCGTGTTTCAAGGGTTGAAAACCCGAGATGAGCAAACAATGGATACGATTGAAGTACCAGCACAGGAAGAAGGTTTTACCATATGGCCAGCATTCATGATCCAATAGAAGCTTAAATTTTTGTGTCGCTTCACAAATGCTCCAGTCTCCTGAGTATTGTCACAATACAGAGGAGACCGCTTGGCAGCCTGGAATCCCGGAAGACCTGACCATCTGCAATGAACACAATTATCTTAGTTACCGCGTTCACGATTCATTTCTGTCTATCTAAACGTAACAATGGCCAGAGAGTCAAGATTGCAAGTTAAAGCAGAAAAGATGTTTGCAGTCATTTCCAAAACCATCACAAAAGATCCCCTAGTAGATTGACAACGTTCTTAATGTTGAATTACAAGGCAGTTGATTCACGTAGTCCAAATATTATGTTCATATTACAGTAATGATTATGCAAATGGTGTTAGTGTGTCCACTTACTGTTAGTGTGGTGTTAGTGTCACCAATATTAGCTTGATATTACACTGACAGCCATCAAGTTAGCATTAAATCTTGACATAATTTTATATCGACTTAAAAGCATATATTTACCATTAATAACCTTGTCAATCTAAGGGGGGTGATCTTTTGAGATGACAATCACAAAAACCCAGAAATCAGCTCAAGTTCAACGTAAGTAGCGCACAAATCCACATCGAGAATATATTAATCGCACAAAAACTTCATCAACTGATAACTCACTTCAACTTTTGTACCCAAGCCTCCGTCCCCGTGGTGCAGCAAATCAGGTCAAGCTGCAAAAGAAGGTTGTAAGTTTCTTTCGCCAACACACCGAGTGCAAAAAGAAAACCCATTCATTGAGGACTTCAAGATGTAGATATGATCTGAGAAGCGGAATTTTCAGAATCAATGGGCCATAAGATAGGAGCAAGTGTAGTCTCAGGAACATTTTTTCATATTTGCTCAATTTGGCGGTTCCCAACAGATTAAAAAACGGAACACAAAATCAATAAAAAAGACACAAAAGACTGATAAGGTACTGCTGAGGTAGAACTCACCTGTCCACTGTATATGGTCACATTCACTCCCGCAGCCAATAAGCCATCAACCTGTGCACAAAAATCAGACACTGGTGAGTTAACTGTCATCGAGTTGCTTCAAAATCAACTAAGCCTATAACAAAATGAACCTTCAGTTGCGAATGTCCAATATCTGCACTTGGTCACATTGTTATGTAAAATAGCGAAAGATCTAGTTGTAAACGGTTGTGAGGAAGTCAGAAACAGCGTTGAGATCCTGGCCAACATCGTCCGGAAGCTACATTTCAATAAACAAGAGAGGAAGGGGATTTGAGTGCAGATTCTTGGCATCACCTCCTTTATAGTATCCTTCATGAAGTCTTCAGAAAGGGCATTAAACACCAGACTCGAAGATTCTGACCAGCTGCGAACATGCAAGACATTTAGTTCATCAAGACATTCACATTTTAACCCAAGCGCCCAAGCTAAAAAAGGAAAGTCCACCTTAGAATCTTACAGTCAATAATAGTAGCTTTCAAAACGTATTTGTACAGCAGAATATGTACATTTTCTTACCTTCCTTCCTAACTGGTTTATTTCAAAGCAGTCCGTTTTGGCCATTAAAGGCAATTAGGGGTTAGAACTAGTTTAGAACTCCTCTGTCAACAACCATCCTTTCCAACTATCCTCTTAGGCAGCAGAATAAACTTCGTAGCTCTAGTAAAATATAAGAGGACATTGCCACTCAGGTCTCTCAAAAGAAGGAAGTAAATTGCACACAGACTCTGTTATACGACATCAGCCCTAGCTGAGACCATTCTTACACACAACTTGAACGTTGCCTTTGAACATCTAGAAAAGATCCCCTGGTTAAGGTTGAAGGATAGTCGACCTGATAGAATTCGGAATAATCTTTAGCTTTTCTCGGATAGGCCCGTTCATTACTTGTGATAAATCTGCAGTTTGAGTAACCTGGAGATGTCGAGCAGCCATTCTAGCCAGTCCATGTACATTTGAGGATAAATCCTCGCTTTTATCATGGTTCAACATGTTATAAAAATCCTGCTCCCAAATCCCAGCAAACCCAAATACATTAGAGATGATACGAGAAATTTTGGACCCGGAGTAGTTCCCTCATTAGAACAAGCTCATATAAATAGTGATAACTAGTTGTACACAAGACAAACTTTCACACAAGCTGTAACAATAGTAACATTATTTAAGTGAAAGTGCATAATTATTCAAAATAATAACGAACACTACAGATCGACAGTGCCATTGTTGAGAAGAGTGGCTCAAAGGAATGGTAGTGGTGGTGAGATTAATAGTGTCACTGTTCATAAAATGATGGGGACGTCTAGTTGGGGGGGAGGTTTCAAGCATATCTCTTCTCTAATGGTAAAAAAAATTCACACCAGCTTGTGTCCCTTGTATAATAATTTACTCCAACCAAGCTTAGCAGATAGAAAAGAAAGGAACAGCGATTTGCACATACCACATCGTCTGCAACTTTCAGTACAGCCTCCTCCATGTCGCCCCAGATCATCGTCGCATTTAAGAAGTTTCCCTTTTTCATTTCAGTTTGTGCTAAATCAGCATACCTAGAAAGACAAATCCAACATTTAGGTTCAATTTCATATCTAGGCTTTCATGAACACCAGGATAGGGAAGGCACAAAAGATCTCTTTCAAGTACCTTCTGAGCAACCATTTCCATGGAAATTGCCCAAGGAATAAGCCTCAACCCCTCTAATTCCACAAAATGGGATGATTAAACGTGAAGCTGACATACCGAAGGAGAGAGCTTGCTCCCGCTTCATCAACCAGCGAGAAAGCTTGCAAAAGTGGAGGCCACGCATACTGCACAAAAGGGAAATTCGACCACAGCATTAAACTCTCCAGAATCAGTATATTTGCATTCGAAGCACAGTATCTTCTCAATATAATACGTTCTCAAGGAATTCTGGACCATGTTGGACCTAAAATCTATAATACAAAGCTCCAAACTGTGGGACTGTAATAGCAAAACAACTGCCAATGACACAATCCGTGAACTGAATCAAAACATAATTAACCAGCTCTACTGAGGTCCATTTGTCTACCACAGAAATAGGGGTTCTATTAGTGAGGCGTTAGCGACCACTTCAATGGAAAACCCTCCGCAAGAGTATAGGGGAGAGATATTCCATTTTTTTGAGGTGTCAGTCGAAGGGAGGAATCTCTAGGTTAAACAATGTCAAGATATCATGTCAAAATCTCAGATCGAATGGTGGTAAAGGCACTTGCATACATACCAAAAAGTCAATGGGTGAGATCCAGGTATCTCCAAGCACAACGCCTGCAGGTTGATATCACGTTTCAATAAAAATGAGGAACAATAGTTTGTAAAAGTTAGAGTATTAGACCCTGAAGTCTGTTGAAATACCCTTAAACAATTTTCCTGAGAAAGTACCAGACTCTAGAACGCACATAAAATGGTAGCTGCAATTACAGGTTGAATCACTGATGACTTACCTTTGAAGTTGATGTTGAGAGAGGCCGCGTCAATTTTCTCCTTGAGTGCAACCCCCAACTCAGTAGCAAATTTGCCTCCATACGACTCAGCGACGATAAAGAAAGGGGTATTCTCAAGCGATTTATGCGAACCAAAAAACTTCCCCAAAAAGGTCACCAAATCCACCGTCGCCTGTTCGTTGTTCCTTGTAAGAAGGGTCGAATTTTCCACATAACTAAAACCTGACCAACCAAAAAAGGGCATGTTAACAAGCTTCGAAGGTAAATAAGTAACTAGAAATTATTTTCTTTCAGGAACTATTAGACAACATCATAAAGAGAATCTTCTCCACGATCCATGGGGAGATCTCCCTACAAAAAGTCATCAAATCCACAGTGCCAGATTTCTGATATTTGGCACAAAGATCATACAGATACATCAGAGGAAACCACTAGATTTCCTCATCGAGAAGATTCCCTTTTCGGTTTTGTCAAAAAGTTCTTAAAACAATCTAATTTTATTGAAAACCCTATAACTTCAAGCCCTAAAACAACCAGAATGCAGCAAATGCCAAATATCAGAAATCTAGCAGAGAATATTTAGAAAGGTGAGTAAAGGTAATTATTACCTGTACCCACAGGATTGTCCTGAATTGCCGAACCAGATACAGCAATCCCACGTCACCACAACAGCAAACTCAATACCTCCACAGCACAGGCTTCCAAGAAGATGCTCTTGCCTAGAGAACAGCAAAGTCAACCATGCATTTGTGTGTGGACAAAGCAAAATCAACCATGAACGAACAAGAACAGAGAGCCTTTACAGTTTTGAAGAATGAATTGTGTTTCCAGTCAAATGAGACCTTTTCAGGAACGTTTAGACAACATCAAAAAGAGAATCTTCCTCAAGATTCATGGGAAGGTCTCCCTATGGCCACACTTGGAGACACTCCTCATGAATGATGGGAAATTTTTGTTTTGAAAAGTTGTGTAAACGATAATGAAACAGGCTTGTTTTACTGAAAACCCTGTTTTTCCATCCCAGGACACAGTGAAGGAGGCAGGAAAGAGCTTCGAATACAAGTGAAAAACGAAAGGCTTTTTGAAGGTCTGTAAGGAGGGGTCAAATTACCACAAAGAGCAAGTGGGCCTCATTCAGCCATGTGCTACTCCGAGGCTGCAAATCCTCTGTCAGAGGCCCCACTTCGTGGAAATTTCCATATCCAACCCCAGAAGCACCCTGCACAAAATACCCATTCAATTTTTCAGCCCAAGGATTCATGGTATTAAAATGACCAATTCGACTGATCATATTGTGAAACATTGAATTCAAATAGGACCAAAAATTATAATCACCAGAATCAGTGAAACTAAAAGAAATTGAACAGAAAAAGCTGACCTACGCAAAACAGCTGAGAAAACAAAAACCCTAATTCGGATTCCTTGGTCCTTCGGGGAGGAAGAACAAGGTCAAGAACAATACTCACGACATTTATGCTAAGGATTCTTTGTAAAGAAACATGAGTGGCCCTAAAGAATGACAGTTTTTGGAAGATTTTCATTGATCTTGGAGCTAAATTAATTGTTTCGAAGACTCACAGGACCACCCTGGAGCCACAAGATCAGGGGCAAATTGCTGGAAGTAACCACTTTTTCGCTGTAGTACAACCACCAAAACATGTGTGCCCCTGCAAAATCAAAGATCCACATAGTATTAATGCCCGCCATTGATCTCTAACTACTCAATCCGTCTCCAACCCCAAATTCCTCTTCAGGAAACACAACTTACTTCAATGTGGTTTCAGTAAATTTAGATTGCTTCACGAACTTTGAGACAACATCGAAGGGAGATCAATCACGAAGAGTTCAAGGCAAGTACAATGCAATTCATGGGGAATAAAAAACAAGTTTCCATAGATCATAGGAAGGCCTCACTATAATACCTTACAATATCATGTAAAATATTTAGTGTACAAGATTCCAACAATTTCTAAAAGAATGAACGGGGAGGTCTCTCCATGACTGACCTACTTGCTTACCATCTCCTCTCCGTATCCTCTCCGTATGATTGATGTTCAAAAATCCTTGTCTAATTTTATCAAAACCTTGTATTCCTACACAGATTCAACCCAGAGCTCTAAATTCTACAATTCTTATTCCATGCATAGGATTCTGAAAAGAATAATAATATTGTCACAAATCCCTACATTGGTATAACCCCAAAGTGACATTCAATTTCTGGGGTTCAAAAACATCATTGCTTTTGAAGCTTTATGGATCTAAATGTCTTCAAGTTATACAAATCTCAACCATACAATCTTGTAGTGTACATGATGTAGATGACATGTACAAAATTTGAAGTCAATTGGCAACATAGATTGTCAAGATCATAATGTTTTAGTGTTGAAAATGGATGCTGAAATTTTCCCAAAAACACATTTGGAGGTGAAATTTGATTTCTAAACCTACTCAAATGAAGAAACTTTACACTACAAAATGATTCAAAACTAGTATACAAACACATTGGAAAAAAAATTCATTCAATTGATTCATTGTGTCTACAAAACGGCTTTGAAATGTCAAAAATCAGCAAGAAAAATTGCAAAAAACAGATCTAAAGCTGAACCTCCTTCTACTAGAATGCTTCTCTGTCACTTATTAATTCTTGGATTAACATGAAATTTTAGCCACACAAACTAGACTAGTATGCGCAATTTTTACAAAAAGAATTATTGAAAATGGACTCTGTATAAAGAAGAAACAAGCCGCCAAAGTTCACTATACTCCAAAAATGGCAGGATTTGGAACTTCGAATTGCTCCCAAACATTCAAAACAATTTGGATTAACATGAAAACTTTACCACAATAACTATACTTCAAGGGGAACAAAACCCAATTTTTATTATTGAAAATGAGCAATGGATGAAGGAGATACAAGGCCCCGAAGTTGCAGCCCTAAAATACAATTTGGTGAACTCAAATTGAAGTTGTGAACTTCGATTGGCTTCCAAAAAATCAATAAACCTTTGATTAATCTGAAAATTTTACCACACAAACTTGAGGGGAGAACGCAACTTTTCCGACAAGTTTTATTGAATTTGGACCTTGGATGCAAAAGTTACAGCACTTTGAACTAGACTTGAAATTGTGTGAGGACACTTTCTGTCCTCTTTGTCACTTTGGGGATAATTGGGAAAAAAATCAATACACCATCCATTACATTATAATACCAGACCTATTTAATACAAGACCCCAGGTTCCCTAACAGTTTAAATGCGTGACAAGAGTGGTACAATCACCGACAGTGTAAAATGCGTACAGAATCTTCCAGAATGTCATTTAACAGAAGATCATAATAAAGACATTAGACTGCAATTGAAGGAAAAAATAAACATTAAGCAACCAAGAATCTATGAACTCACATTCCTGCCATCCGCAGCCTCATATCCCCAACGCAATTACCCTCACACACCAGCACCCTTTTTGAATTCGGATTCGCTCAATATGTAAAAGGGAAATGGAATGGTAACAGAAATCTAAGGTCAGAGTAAAACAAAACTCCATATTAAGCAACCCTGAATCTACAAACTCACATTCAACCCTAAAAAAACCCATAAGAACTACCAACTACTTCACATTCCCACAATCCTCAATCTCGTATTTACAACGCAATTGGCAATTACCCAGCACCGAATCTCCGCCGTTTTGAATTGGGATTCGCTTCAGATGCAAAAGGGGAAAGGTCATAGAAATCTAGGATTGTGAAGCAGTGCGCAATTGAAAGAAAGAATAAAGCCCAGTGGAGGAAATTGGAGCGAGAATTTGTACCTGGTCGGACGTCCATGTAACCCCATTGTTCGCTGCCATCGGAGGTGCCGCTGCTGCTGTCGGCGTGAGCGTGGGGCAAGGAAGTGGAGACCAGGAGGAAGGGGAGGAAGGGGAGGAAGAGAAGGAGCGAGAGAGAAAGAGAGGACGCCATAGCTGGTGCCGGGAGGAGCAAAGGGCGAGGAATGTGGCAAACGAAAGGAAAGCAAAGGCATGCAAAGCAATGGGCGTCTTTTGGACTCCAGGTGGGAAGGGAAGGCTTGCACCGGATGTTTTTCTTTCACCACACTCAATAGGGCATCCTCAATAGACTCCGTTCCCCTGAGAAATACAACTTTTGACTGCTTTGTAATTAGAACTTTAAATTTCTGTCGCTCAAAGTGCAGTCAAAAGTATTTTGAAAGGGTACAAGAAAACTCAAATTTAGACATTGGAGAAAGAAAATAAACCACTTCAAAGCTATCTAAAAGACAAAAATAACAAAAGATTTGATAAATCATTGTAAACAAAGCATATTCCATCCCAAATTTGCAAAGTACTTTGGATGCGCTTCCAATGATAAAAAATTTCAAGTTCTAATTTTATATAGGTGAAAAATTAGAACCTTTTTTTTTTTTTTACACAAATAAAGGGTGACTTTTATTGCAAGAGGAGAATAAAATACAAGGTCTAATTGCATACGGCTTGGGTAGGGTCAAAGGAGTTAATAAACAGAGTTAGCGGGTGATCCAAGTAAGGAGTAATGCACTGCACCTTAGTGGCGCTAGCCACCTACGGTGGTTGAAAAATAAAGCCCTCACGGGGGCCTAAGAGTGCACAATGGGGCTTCCCATCGATCATCTTGGCTACTAGTTTGTTTTTGCACCAACTTCTCACGAATTGTTCTTTGATGACATCCGCTCGACCTAGCTTCTTGATAATGGCCTTACAGACCCGCTACCACTAGACCTGACCGTAATCTACAAGTTCCAAACAAATCGAATGAAGTTGCTTAGTTACGTGCCACATGGTATCGCTGAAAACCATGTCATTTCTCTCAATCCACAAAAAGGTAGAAGTGTATTTGGAGTAGCAATTGGTGGAGATGCCATAAGTAAGGTAGGAGTCCATAATTTAACTATAATAATTGAAGCCACCCTATTCATGCTACAATTCAAAAAACATTCTAAATGTACCATAATTCAAAAGTCACTCAATTTGATTTGTGCCACACTTCAGTTGCCACTCTGTTAGTTTCATAATGATAATAACACTCACCCTAAGACCATTGTGTATGAAGAGTCTATTGTAGATAGTTCAACCAGCCATGCTTCCTTTGTGTTTCACAATTGGGAAGCCACCCTAATTGTGCCACTATGTATTAATAACCATTTAAGTTCCAAGGCCCTTTTTCCATCAAAAAACACTCAAAACTATCATTTCTATTGCAAAGTGAAGAAAAAAAATTTAATGTTTTCTTTTGGGCATATCTAACCATAGGATCTTGTATTAGACTAGTATAAAAATGTGTGTAAGAAATCTCATAAATTTTGACCGTGTATATTGCAAGATATTTGCATTTAAAGTGAAGGAAACATGTTTTTTTGCACCTTGCTCAACTACATTTTTTGGCTTTGAACCTTCATAACTTAAAAAAACTTGCTCCAATGATTTTTTATTTTTTATTTTTTATGATAAAATATTTGAATTGAGGGTCAAAGAATTTTTTTTAAAACACACACACACACACACAAAGTTTTTAATCATTAAAAATTTGTTAAGTAGAAGTAGATTTAAGATTGAAGGAAAATCTAAATTGTTAATAGTTCTAAGATGGAATTGAAATACACTAATCTCGACAGCGAGATTGTTCTAGCAAGAAATCTTAACCTTATAAACCCCCTTTTTTTTTAAAGTATGGAAATTGAGGTCACAAATGAATCCTACAAATTATTTTTTCAAGAAGATGCTTTGATTTCCCGAAAAAAAAAAGATTGTCCATAACTTTCACATATTAACAAATCCAAATGGAATAAATCAAAGCTTTCCATGTACACAAAAATATAATATATGCAAAACAAACTTTAAAATTTTTTTACTTTAAGTTTGTTGGAAGGTTTTTTTGTCTACCAAACTGAAAAAAGGCTTTTTGTGCCATAACTTTTACTCTTAGGCTCTAATTGAAATAAAAATTATATTTTCAAAAAGCTAATGTGTTTTTCAACATTAACAATTTTTTTTCAGGAAATCACAACAAATATCCGTAGTAGCTTGTCCAGTTGTCCTAAATCCATTTTGTCCTCTAAGGGGACAATGGGACTTTAGGGATTCAAAGCATACATTTCAAACTAGTTCATTGTGGTCACAAAGAAGCACATGTAGGGTAACTATTACCTTAATTTCAACCCATTTCAAAAATCAACTTGTACAAAGTCTTTTCATAAATGTTCAATTTCAATTTGAGAGAGTCTAAGGTCAATTTTTGGATACAAGTAATTTAGTATGTTGAATCTAAGATTCATAATAAATTCATATATAGTCCCAAAAATGCATGCTAAGAGATTTTAGAATTACTTTTGACTCCCAATAAGATCTAATAAAAAGTTTAGACAATGTACTAAAACAAATTGTATTCAAATGCTTTTGGAGGCAACTTTAGGTGTAATCATACCTAAAAACATTTGAATAAGGACCGTTTCACACTATGGCCGACCAAGTCGAGAGACCATGGGATCGAGGGGCCAACGAGGGGGCCAAACTTTTGGTGAGAGTCCAAAAAAATGGGCAATACATGATAGGATTTGGAGCCTTCGGCCGGCCATAATGTGAAGCCTCCAAAGGCCAAGCCCAAAGTCCAAGCTCGAGGCAATGAACTCCCACGACCTCTCAATTTGGATGGCCATAGTGTGAAGCCTCCAAAGTCCAAGCTCAAAGTCCAAACCCATACCATTTGTTTGGCTTTTATCAACCTTTTTCATGTGAATAATTCATCAAATTTCTGAAATTTTTGTCTCCCCTTCTTTAACCATGGATTCTAGAAAGGAAAGCATTCTTGCTCTACTTTCAATTTTCATGGTCATAAAGTATGTCATTGTGGACATTTTGGCATTGCAAAAACTTGCAATTTTTGAACAAAATGCCCAAATGATGATGATGGCAATTTTTATTGCCCAAGGATGTAGGATGAATTTTTAGAGGACGCATTGGCAAATTCCAAGATATGGAGTTTTTTTGGAACATACACTTATGGGATCATTTTCAGATGGTGATTTTCGGAAGTGGATGAGGGTGAGTCAATCTACATTTCAATATCTATATTCTCTTTTAGGGCATGTTAAGAAGAAAAAAGATATACATCTCAGAGAAAATATTAGTGTGGAGCGGAGGATTGCAATAATTCATTCTCGATTAGCTACATGTAACTCATTGCAAATGGTTGGTGATTTATTTGGCATAGGATTGAGTAAAACTTCTAGCATTGTGAGGGATTGTTGTGAAGCTATTAGGATTCATTTGAGACCATTGTTTTTTTTTAAACCAAATCTTGCTTGGATGAAAGAAATAGCAAAGGGTTTTGAAGCACTACATGGTATTTCACTTATTCTAGGGGCAATAGATGGTAGCCACATCCCTATTATAGAACCATCTCATGACCTTGTTGCATACTATTGTCGAAAAGGATATTATTCATGTTTACTACAAAGAGTTGTAGATGCCGATTGCAAATTTTGGAACTATGATTTTGGATGGGTTGGATGGATTCATGATTGGTCTTTATTTCATAAATCATAAATTGGGAAGAAGACTATGAGAGGTGCATTTTCACTTTACAAATTCATTGGTGATGTTGCGTATCCTATGAAACCTTGGTTTTATTCACCATTCAAGGAAAAAAAAAAGGATTGCCTAGAAAAAAAGTACATTGGAATTTTATCCAATCGAGCACCCATATGGCTGTGGAAAGAGCATTTGCAATTCTGAAAGGAAGATGGCGCATATTATTGAAAAGAATTGACATGCCACTTTGAAATTTGTTTGACATTGTTATAGCATCTCTATGTCTTCACAATTTGTACATTCTAGAGAATGATGAATTTTCCATGGATTGGGCTAAAGAAGTTGAAAAAGAGCTTGAAATTGAAGCCAATATGTCATTTGGAGAATTGCAAGAAACTGATATGTTTTACTTTTTGGAATCATCATTGCGGAAAATGAGGGAACTCCAAAAAAAATCCAAAAGGTGAAGAAACTCCATTTATAGAATCGGAAAAAGAAGAAGAAATTAAAAATGAGGAAAATCCTGCATGTGAAGAAACGAGAACAAAATGACAAGAAAAAATGAAGAACATGTTGGTTGATTGAACTCGAGTTCATCTATTGCTAGCCGAGACTTTTTACAAAAGTCATTTGGCTAGAAATTCAGACATTCAATTTGAAAATTGTACCTACAATGATGATGACGATGATTGTAGCTTAGACGAGGAGTAGCATACTCTAGAACTTATTAATCAAACAATCAAATTGGTAGTCTATTCTTTCTAGCAGCTCATTTGTTCTCTCAAAGTTTTTCATCAAACATGTGCTAGTTTCTGCCATTTTTTCAAAGATAACAATGGCTCTGACTTTGGACAGTATTTGTGATTGTAGCTGAGACATGCTTCATGATTTGTCCGGCTTGGTGATATCATTCATCTAGAGCATTGTAGAATTTGCTCTCTTGTCGGTTATTGCCAGAAATGTCATTGGCCATTTTGTCTTCTTTGTAAGAATAAAAAATGGCCTTGAATTTCTTACAGCATGCTAGAGTAGTGCAATTGAATTTAGATAG
The DNA here is from genome assembly GCA_951230915.1 of Antitrichia curtipendula. Lineage (NCBI taxonomy): Eukaryota > Viridiplantae > Streptophyta > Bryopsida > Hypnales > Leucodontaceae > Antitrichia > Antitrichia curtipendula. The sequence goes on from OX579642.1 coordinate 19,791,161, forward strand.
CATGACAAGTATTCGAGCATGAAGCCTCACCCAAGTATCAATTCTTGATTTCCTACAAGCAAAAGATTCAAAAATCATGAAAGAGTCCAAAACGGCATTGGAAGAACAATTACAGTACATGTTCTCACTGTGAAATAAGGACTATGTAGGATATAAATGAGAAAAGAAGGTAGCATTCATCAAGGATAAAAAGTAGGTGGAAGGTTTGTTCATATCATGCAAAGTCTCTTGCATTGTGGTGGTAGAGAATAGGTCTCAAACCCCACTAGCGACACAACATTTGCATATACAATGGGGGGAAAGGGGGGCCAGGCACGAATGCACAGTGAAGGCAAAGGCCTTGGACTTTAGGCCCTTAATTGGCCCCAATCCTCAATCTGAATTTTTTGTGAAATAATCTAAATTAGAGTAGAAATTTCATACCTTGTTTTTTGCCGTTTTTGATGAATTCAGGCTCCATCTTCCCCTTCAGTGCAATCAAATAATACACCTCCAAGTCCTCCCACATTCAATTTGCCTCTTCTCCTTCAATTTTCACTGCTCCCTTTTTTTTCAGAGTTGCTTTTTTCTTTGGAACAACCTTTTGCTTAAGAGCAGCTCTCTTTTTAAAGGATCCTATAATCTCATAGTTGCCTCCCTTGACAACCCTCTCTTCTATCCATGCAACATTTGTCTCTTGACTCTCTTCTACTCTCTTCTCTCTAACTTCAGTTGAAAACGGTTGAAATGCTCCATAAAAAATTGGAATCAAAAAAAATTTCGACCCCATCAAAGGCGAGTGGCTGCAAAAGAAAGATTTTGAGAGAAATTGTCCATCTTCTCTACATGTGAAAAAATGAGAGAGCTAACAAACAACAAAGAGCTGGAAAAAAATTGAAAAATTTCTATCAAGATGCTAGAGAGAGAGAGAGAAGAAGGTGCATCTTGTTTATTGCTTTGCAAAAATAGTCCATTTAGATGTAACGGCTGAGATCTTGTCAGTTTTGTTTTTGTTTTTTTAATTTATTTTTCTTCAAAATTCAATGGCCTCTCAACCAAAGTTTAAGTTCCTATTTTTGCTCAACCCAAACTCACGTCAAGAGTCCGTCACCATGTAGGCATTTTTCTGACATATTATCATTTTTGAAGTCGACGGACTTTGGATTGTGCTTCCTAGTCTGAAGGCTTGAGAGGCCAAATTCTGGGATTTCTGAAATTTCATTGGTTGAAATCGACGGACTCTCAATCTTGTGCCCCAGTGTAAAGTGGCCCTAAGCATTTGAGTCATATGGTTCCTATTTCTAAACAACATCAGTATTTGTTGGAGCTTGTTGAAAGCTAAGAAATGATTTTAGATTATCTTTTTATACATTTTGGAACGTCATATGAATTTAACTATGAATTTTCAAAAGTGTTGAAAATCAAATTATCCAAAATTGACCTTAGGCTCTCATATACATATACTCTACAATCTAGGCAAGAATTTATAGAAGTTGGACTTAGTTAGGAGCACATTACAACGAGCACTAGAAGAAAATGAAGGTTTTGCAACTACAAAGATCAATTGCTTTTTTAATTGCATGGGAAATTTGTGATTAGTGCTAATTTTGGAATTTGTAGTTGCTAAGGACAAGTCGCTCTTGAAATAGAAGTTGCAAATGACAATGGATTTGTTTCTAGGGGAGGTCACTCTTACTACATTTGGGATGCCCACATGTGGCGGAGTGATTTTTTGACCCCCTATTTACTTTTGAATAAACTATAATTTCATCCTAAATTTTTTTACCTTTGTTTAACAATGACTAAAGGTTTCTATTGACAAAAATTTCAATTCCAAATAACATAAGATATATTGTCAAGAAAGGGTTGAAAAATGAACTAAAATGGCATGTTCTCCAAGTAAAATATTTATAGAGCTCACATGAAGATGATTATTGCATCAATATTCAACCAAAATAAACTTTCAATAGAAAGCTATTGTATAGAATTTTTTTTTAATTTTTTTAATTTTTTTTTCTTATATAATATAGAGGTGTGAAAGTTATTTTCAACTTTATACTGTATCTTTTTTCTTAAAAAAATTATAACTAATTACTATTAGCATAAAAAAATACCAATAATTCAAAACATAAACTTTTAAAGTAGTAAAATCAATCCATAAAAAAAATTTGGAAAAAAAATTAAATTTTAAGATGTATTACATGTATTACTTTTTCCGCAATTCCGTCGCACATGGCTTGCTAAAACGCGGGGAGTGTCCTCCCCGGAATTTGTTTCTCATCCGTTAGCCTAGTTGGAACTTCATTGACGTATTCTTTTGATGTGACTGCCTATGTGACATTTATTGCTATGTAGATTTTATAGATTTGTAAATTTTGAAATTTTAGATCTATCTTTTTTTTAGATTAAAAAAATTCAAGTAATGGTACTAAATAGATTTCACTTGCTTAGGAAACATTAAATTTTATAGGTTTAAGAAAAAATTAGATTTTAAATATTTTTAGAAATCTATAAACTAAAAAAATCTACAGATTGTAGAAACCTTAGAATTCTATTAATAAATTCCTTACATAAGTGATTAAGCGTAGGACAACTCCAATCTTTGAAGTCATAATTATGTGTTAATCACATATATTGAATGAGATGTTCATGAGATAGTCTCATTAGGGATGCCAAAATGTTCAATGTTATTAACCTCAAGTGAAATCTAGAATTGAGGTGTTTTGGAAGAAGAAAAAATCTAGAATTGTCAATTTTTGATGCATTGACTAAAATAAAAAATTATTATAAAAAGAATTCCAACTATATAAAAGTATATTATATAATTAAGGCAATGTGTGGAAATTTTTTAGCCCATTTCACTACGTGGATTGAAGGATTATAATGTTTGAATTGAGAAGAAAAAGAATTTATTTAAAATCCAAATGGTTAAAAATTAGAGACAAACATTTGGAATATGGGAAATTTTTTAAGAAATTTGACTTCACAAATTGCAAGATAATAGGTCTTGAGGTTAGAAGAAAAGTTTTTTCTGAAGTTGCCCCAATATAGCTAATAAAGTTTGATTCCTCTTAAAATGTGCTTTTAGAACTACATTTTTTTGACAATTACATTGATGCCATATTTTGTTGGTTGCATAAATATCAAATTTCAATAGTTGATGAGAGTTTTTGCAAAAGATGTCCAAAAGATGCCCAAATTGCAAGGATTGGCAAAAAAGTTTAGGGCAGAAAAAAATTATATTCCTAGTAAGGGGGTTATGTTCACATCTTGTGTCAAATTTCATGAACATCTACTGCCTTCATGGGTTTAGGGTTCTTGTTCTTCTCCACGGACCGTCTTCTCCATCGTCTTCTCCACCATCGTCAATCTCGACCTCGGTCCATCATTCCCAGAGCTCCACACAAAGTCACTGCAAAACCCATGCTCGCTTCCTCAAAAGATGGACCCGCCCCCGCCCCCGCCCCCGCAACTGGGTCAAGGATGTTTGCGTCAAGAATCTTACGTACGACGGTTCACAAATCACAATTAGTTGCTGTAGCCATGCACGATATCTACTTACTTTCTGACTGACAGAGTCTCATGATGATGAGCACCCAAAAACAAACTTAAGACGAAGAAGAAAAAAGAGACCCCGAATTCCTGTGCCTACTCAGCCAATGACAGTCGCCCAACCCACAACAATGCGTCCACATGACAGTCAAAACAAGGAGCACGACGGTGCCCGTAAAGCCGCCTTCATGCAATTCATATCTCTCTAAGCCCCGCCAGTCTCCCCGGCCTGCATGACAAAAATCGCCGGCATGGGACCAACTGAAGAATTGACAGGAAGGCCGGAATAAGGAATCACTGGAAATTTCCGCCGAGGGAAAAAATTATCACTAAAAAATAAGACTGAATTTCCAATCGTAAGATTTTGTTTCTGAACTTCAAAGTTTCCTTCGTTGGCACTCAAATGTGGTGGCTCTCAGACGGCCGGGGTGAACTGACCCCCCTCGCTCGTCCCCCTGGGAAAACCCTGAATTTTTTAATTTTCCATGCATTAATTATTTTGCAAATTCTGAATTCATATTTGCAAAATATGAATTCAGACACTCAGAGTGGAGTATGACCGACGCATAACCAGGGCGGAATTGAATGCCCATTTGGACCTCTACTATAAGCCTGGATCGGATCGGATGAAGAAAACGCGGGTAGTTTCTGTTACGAGCCAAGCCAGCTGCAGATTTGAAATCATCCAATTTTGGGTGGGCGCTAACATGATTCCCTCCCCATAAATATCTAGAAGTATCCGCCCATTCTCAAGACATGCAGCTTGCTGACTGAGATCTTTCAGCACTACAGTAGAGCAAGCCAGTTAATAATACTGTAGCAGCCCCCCCCCCCCAAAAAAAAACAATTCCACGGATGACTTTGCACCTGTTAGCTCGCTAGCACTCAGTGTCCTGATCAGATCTTTCGACGCCATGCATGCATGCACCCGACTGAGTGAGCTTTGAGATCTCAACACCAAGATAAGCTTAGTCAGTGTTAATCCGCAGGCACTCTATTGAGATTCTGTCATCGGTTCGTGAGCAGAAGGACAATATTCCAGCTAGAGTCCAGACCCAGTCAGGCTGAATTGGCAGGTAACCTACACCCGTGTTGCGTCTGTGTTGGTTTTGGTCGAAAAAGGGAAGCTTTCAATGAGTAAGTTCTTATCTATAGTGGTGGCATTTGGGTGGTTGCTATCAACTGGGACGCGTTGAGTTCCGGGTGCCTACCCGACTGGAAAGCTTAATTTGTAGCACTCTGTGTTTGAATGTCTGTGTTTGAATGAGACAGCACTCTGTGTTTGTTGTGATGCGTTGTTGGTTGAACGAAACCGGAGAGAGGCAGGGAAGGTTCGTGATCTTATACGTTACAAGTAACGGTGTTTTTTTTTATTTCAGAGTGACAAATTTGAGAGGTTCAAGTGCCCAGAGCTTGAAAAACTGGGACAAGCTAGTATAGATCTGTGGTTTTAGTTGTTTGCGAGTGTGAATCGGGTCCAGGAGCAGCAGGGGCAGCAGGAGCAGCGGGAGCAGCGGGAGCAGCGAGAGTGAGCGAGAGCCAGTGAGGTATGGGAGTAATTAGAGGGTAGGGGGAAATTATTCTATGGCCATTATTATTAAAAGCCTCTTGCTTAATTGTGATCATGCTCTGAATCCAGCGTGCAGAGAATGTCCCGTCCGGGCACCGCGAGTCCATCGTACGAGAGTTTAGAATACCTAACTACGGGAGTTTGATCAGAGGTAACTTTCTATTTGCTACTAAAAAAATTTCTGCTGTTTATTCTTCGAGGAATTGTCAAACAGAGTGTACGTTGCATGTACTCACACGGTCATATTAGTAGAAATGGCGTCTTTCAGAGAGTCAAAATTGTGACATTCATCTGCACAGAGCGCTCAAACCGCACCTCGCGGGCACTGTTCTAACTGGGTCTGAGGTTTGCATGTATAAAGCGCCTGCAGAAGCTCCAAATCTCTTGAAATTTCACCATTGAAACTAACACGACGATATAAGGCGGTCTTTGACTTTAGTGGGAGTAAGCGTTGAATCCCAGTTAATACTACCGTAAGCGAAGAATTGCAGGCATTTTCGGTGTGTAGAATTCGCAAACAGGATTAAATTAGCCTCAGGGTTATGTAGAATAAGCTTGCTGCTGCGACTACTCGGATTCAATTGAGCCTTGAGGGTGTGTAGACTAACTAAGGTTGCTGCAGAGACTTCGATTAGACTGAGGGTATGTAGCCGAAGCTTGCTGCAGCGACTACTCGGGATTCACTTAGCCTGAGTGTATGAAGACTAAGCTTGTTGCAGAGACTGTGAACCCGTGATTCAATTAGCCTGAGGGTATGGAAGCTAAGCTTGCTCCATTGACTCCTCTAACCCAAGTACGCGATGCGGTCTGACGGAAGCCCCAACAAATTACGGACCATCAGGGTCTTGGGTTTTTCCAATTTACACAGGGAAATTTTGTCCTGTTGTGTGGGTCAGTGTAATGTTTTGTACAAACCGTAAGGAACTGCTTGATTTTGGTTGCTTTCATTCATGCGGAGAGAATTTATGCCGTGAAAAATGTCCTTAGGTAGAATGGGATTTTGCATCAGACCTGGGAAAGAACATGAAGGTTCGTTTCTTACAAACTATTAGAATAAGCGGAATTTGATAGTGCCGTGTGTTTGGGTAGCTCAGAAAGAGGAATCAATTAGCTTTGTTGCTTTTTGCTTTTTAATTTCTCAGCCATGAGCCTTGTCCACACGTAGTACCATTTCCTACAAGAATCCCTTGGAGTAAATATACTCAGACAGTTTTTCTAGCTTTCATGCGAGAGAGGATTCAATCACTTATTTGCAGGTGATCCATAGATTCATAGCCGTTTTCGCCGGGCTTGTACCAGACGAGATGATATGTGTGCGAAGCCATTCAAAGACTGTCATAGCTTAGTATTGTTACGAATTTGAATTGAGTAGAGACTTGACACAGCGCAGTACATGCTAGCTTTCAAAGCAATCAGTTGAGATTCTAAATTTTTTGTATTTTTGTGCAACGTAATTGACGATATTTTCGCATGAATAATTATCAGAATGCAAACAGTTCATCTCTCCCTCAGAGATGGAAACAAAATAAGTGGTACTAATCCTAATTAGTGTATGTTGGACTGAATCAAATATGTTCTGGTGCGCTAAGTAGAAGCTCGCTGTCTGTCCGTCCCAAGCTCTAGATCGAAGCCCCGACTGAGACCAGCAACGGGCCGATGTAGGATATGGCGCTTCTGTCATCCATTCCACAATCAAACGAAGGCTCAGTAGGGTCTACTAAATTGCCATCTCCTAAAAATCAACAGTCGAAGAGCCCTGGTGGTTGTCACGTGTCTCGGACGGTGAAGGCATTGGGGACCTTGACCACAATGTCATACATGTGCATGGTTTTAATGTACGCGAAGGATTTGGGCAAGGAGATGAGGTCGTTACTGCGATCGCTCTTGTGGTACTGGCGCAGGTTGGAGTCCCCCGCGTAGTAGCGCGTCCAGCCTTTCTCCCGCAGCTTGCGCTCCAGTTGGTCGTAGTTCGTGATGGCTTCGTTGGTGGCGACGTGCACCAGCAACTTGCGACGCACGCCCGTCATGTTGGTCCCGTCCACGGGCTCCGCCAAGGGATTCTCGACCAGGCGCGTGACGCCATCCCTGAACATCCACACCCCACCCATTTAATCCAAGTCTTGAATTCAATGCAAATCAAATCGAAGTCTACCGCTACAGTGTCGATCTGCTCTTGTGCGCTTGCTGCCTTCTCTCTTCTCTTCTCTTCTCTTCTCTTGGTTTCTCTTCCCTTCAAACTGCCTGTATGCAACAACATCTCTCACAATATCAGTGTCTGCAGCCAACGCGCCGGCCCTCACTAGTTATAATATTTTATAATTAATCAAGTCACTTGACTTCATCTCTTTCGAGATATATATATGGTGGGACATCGATCTGCACTTCTCGATAACGAATGCGTCATGGGCTGGCTCCCAAATTAGGATCGTCAAGAGCATGAATCTAACAAATGAGTTCCTGACAGCGTCAAATAGTGGTCCATATATATAGCAGAGATTCGGTTGCCATGCAACAGTGCAATTTACAAACACAAGATCTCTAAAGGAAAGGAAATTTATTAACACAAGATCTTAATAAGGAAATCTACAATCCCCCGCCGGCTTCCCATCTACTGCAATTCACCCGCTAGGGTGTGAAAACGCAACCCCATAGATACACAGCCGCGTGTTGATTTATCCCAGGAGTATGTTTCCTATCAACATCACTTCCTTAACGCATCATTATTTATCCATCCATTACGGATAATTAAGACTCCACCAACCAAACTTAGCACTCTCAACCACACCATCAAACTGACGTCAAATCAAGCACCCATTCACCATGCCAAGCATCCCAAATTAATTCTCTCCCTGTCCATCCCCCAACGAAACCGAACGATGAAAAACTCAAAACTCTCCTCGATCTCGGGCGATTCCCGACGAATCATAAACACAGTCACCCAAATGACTTCCCGGTCACAGCAAGTCCAATGACTCGTATCTCAGTACTCCTACAGTACCTGAAGCTCCCCGGTCAATTGCAAATTTGAATCTTAATGTCGGTACTACACCAGGAGCAACAGACGACCCCAATGGCGATCGATTACATCGCCTGCAGGCGTGCGCCTCGGGCGGCAAGCTCACCCCGGCCCTCCCCCCACCAAGTACTGCAACCAAGCTTACTCCTGCCTGCCTTCCTGCCTTCCTGCCTTCCTGGCTGCCTGCGTGCCTGCCTGCACAAGAGCGGAGACAGTCTTTTCACTGCCTTTGCATAGACTGAGCCTTGGTCCCCTCCCTGACCGTGGTTGCAGAATGAATTCTAGTTCCTTATCAATTGGGTCTGCAAGCTCGCTCTTCTAGCAAGCTTAGCTTTGAAAGTGAAGCTCTGTCACACCAAACGCATGGCTGGTGGACCAATTCTTCTCCCAGCAAAAGTAGTGTCTCCCCCTGGCTGGGACCCTAAACGAGTGATGAGTCTACTACAATCGGGTCCCTCGCACTTGGACTTAATATCTAGGCTAGCTTTGTTGGGGACGACGGGCCATTCAGTTGCACCTTGCGTCTCTTGCTAAACCTTGAAAGGGAGGGGAAACCAAACCACAGTACCAGCACTTCGGGGCTTGACCCCGGCTTGGGAAATGCGCATCCCCCGTGTGTTGCTTTCGCATCTTGGGGGACACGTGGGAGGGAGGAGAAGCCAGTTGGAGCGGATGCAACCCCTGGGGGCGGTTCGGGGGATGCTTAAAACAGGTTGCGCATTGGCTAGGGCTTGGGGTTGCATGCGCAATGGACCAATGGCAGCGCAGATAATTATTAAATCTACCCCCCGTACACCACCCGGGCCTGCCACCCGACTTGGGAAGGAAAATAATACTCCCTCCGTCCCAAAATGATCTTCCTATTACACAAGATGTTATAGATTAAGCTCAAAAAGAACTATTTTTTCAAAAAAAATTGACTTATGAATAGAGTTTGATGTCCTCCTATTGTTCTGAAATTTTGAGTTTTAAATTAGTTTTCAAAGTGTGGTTTCAAAGTGCTTGAAAATTGAATTTTTGAGGCATTTTTGAAGAGCACCGGTGGCCACTCACTTGATGCATGGGATTGGTTAGCATGCCCATGCTTTTGGACTATGTACAAGTGTCACTAGCTCCCTTTCTCCTCCAACAAGAAGATCATTTTGGGACACTAAATAAAGGTCAACAGGAAGGTCATTTTGGGACGGAGGGAGTAATATCCTAACATTAACCCTGGAACGCCGGCAAAGCCATTTTGTGGCTTCTGGATGACAATGCGGAGGTCTGTACAGAGATTGGAAGCTTTTTTCATCCATGCTTTTCTTGTTGACCTTTCACGGTGGGTTATGAAGAGTATTCAACTGAATTTGTAGTCTTGCGAGTGTTTGTCTTCATGTAAATGAAGAGTTAGTATAAAAAACGGATCACGAAATATGCTATTCTAGTGTATTTTGGAAAATTGTTGTTCCTTGCTCTAAAGCTAAAATTTCTCTATAACAATGATATTTTTTTATTTAAAGTCCAACTAACAAAATGAAGGTCATCTACTCTAGTTTCTACTCCAATTTGAATTTTGAAAAAATTCCTAATATTGAATATTTTATTGCAATTTGAACTTTGGATGTATTTTCAATGTCTATTATTTTCTAATTATAGAGTGACACGGAAATTGGGTTTACACCATGATGTATGTCACTGTAATATATACATATGGTGAAATTTTTCGATTTTTTGAAATAATTTTCTATTTGATATGATTTTTCTTCACTTTCTCTTCAAAAATTCTCAAAAAAGTCAAATTTTCACAAAAAAATCTAAATTTTTTATGAAGTAAAGAAGACATGTAATTCCATCTCTAAAAAAATAAATATAAATTTTTCCATACATATCTAGTTGCAAAATGACAGCAAATTGAGTGATGGTAGTGAGGCTTGAAATCAACGGTCATGGGTCCATCATTTAGGGGTTAAAGAATATATGAAGAACTGTTTCCATAAAAACTTGGTAGGTAGTTCAAAGCTAACAAACTATTTGAGGTTTCCCAAAATCGGTTGCAATTTGAAAACGTTGGCAAAAACCAAAACCCAGTAAAATTTCTGTTTTGAGTAAAAAATAGTGAAAAGAACCGGATTTAATTCTTAAAAAACGGTTCAACATGAGAAGTGAAGGAAATTAGGGCAAATCTATAATATCAAGAACGAGAGCTGGATTGGTCAAAGAGTTGAATTGGGGGGGATGGATGGATGTAGGATGGATGGATGTGGGATGAATGTGGATGACAAATGAAGAAAGAGATGACGTGGCATAGAATCGTCCGGGGGCTTGAAGACAAAATTCACGATATCAAGAACGAGAGCTGGATTGGTCACGACCCGCATTGGGGGTGGAATGGATGAACGGCTGATGGATGCGTGATGGGTAGGGATGACAAAGGTCCGGAGCAAGCACAGAGTCCGTCGTTCTGAGGCCTTTCAAGCAAATTCCCACTTGTATCAAGAAGGACTGAGAGCCGGATTGGTGGATTTTGGGGGGTGCGAGGGATGGATGAGGGGATGGATGATGGAGATGAATGTGGAGTGGCTGAGGGATGAGAAAGGTCTGGGTGAGGAGCTGACCTGGCCTCGCCTCATGGAATGCAACTGGTTGCACTTTCCATGCTGCCCAATAGCGTGCGGCCTCTTGCAGTGTTTTCTGCCACCCAGAATGGAGATTCTTATCCTCTGGAAAACCGAACTTCCACCGCCCTTTTCACTTTTTGCCTTTTGCCTTGGCCCCTTTTGCAAGTTAACGTACGTTAGTACGTGACCCTGACGTTCAGTTCAGTTGAGTTGAATCAGTTCAGGTTCAGTCGTTTTCGTCCTTCACAACAGCGGACAGCGGCTCAGTCACGGACATCTCCACATCTGGACATGTGGACAGGTGGTGGGGCCCTTTTCCAATGTGTAAGTTGTTGTTTCCCTCAGACAGACCCTTTGGACCACCCATTCAACCAGAGCCCCATACCCAACTGTAGGGCCAGGGAGAACTGACCCCCTCGCTCGGCCCTGCGGGCAAACCCTGTTTTTTGCACATTATTTTTTTTGCAAATTTTGAATTCATATTTGTGATCAAAGACCCCAAATTTGTTTGACGGAGTCATGAATATACCCTGGAATGGCGCGAAATATGGGGATTTTTTTTACATGCACCCCTAGTGAGGCCGAGTGAGGGGGTCAATCCACCCCGATCCAACTGTAGGGCCAGGGTGAACTGACCCCCACGCTCGCTCGTCCCCGAGGGAAAACCCTGAAATTTTTTATTTGCCACACACTATAACATTTTCAAATTTTGAATTCATATTTGCAATCAGAGGCCCAAAATTAGTTAGTAGAGCTGTTGAAGACAATTAAAAACAAGCATAAAATAGGGGGTCTTTTTTTTACATGCACCCCTGGAGCAACTTAGGCGGAATGAGCGAGGGGGGCAATTCACCCTTACCAACTTCCTGTAGAATGTAGCTATTTCCATCCATGGAGCTTGGAATGTGTGTATTTTCTGCTTTTTGAGGTTGGGACTAGGAAGGTCATGATACATGTCCCGAAGTAGTGAGCAAGAATGTAGGAAGTAGTGAGTGGGGAAACAGTTCTTGAATGATTGGAATTGGAAGACACTATACATTGGACATGGGTCCAAACCAACTTCCGGCTTTCCAAATTCATGGTAATTTCAGTTCGAGCGATAAATTTACCAAATTCTTGGCAATCTTCATCTTTGCCTTGCACTACTTCTAATCATGTCCACAATTGCTTATTATGGGTTATGGGTGGCTCCACTATAAATGCATCTAATTTATGTTGGGCAATGGCAGAAAGCAAGTTTCACTTTGATTCAATGCTCTAAATAAATACTTTGGCTAGTACATGAAGGTCAAATTTGGCTTAAATTAAGTCATTTCACATGTTTTTTAAAGTGCCACATGTCATATTATGATTAGTGTGAGGTAACGTGGGCCTTTAAAAATTTCACGTAGAAATTCAATTTTGGCAGAAGCAAACCTTCACATACAATAGACAATCAAAATATGGATGAAACTTTAGGTAGTCTACACTAAAAACGATCAGCGTGTGCTAAAAGTGATTGTGATACAAACTAAGATACATTTGCTTTCTTCAATGTACCAATAGTGCACATATCAAGAGATGGTTGCATTTAGTGACCATTGTGTGTCAACTTCAAGAATTCACAAGTAATTCTACAAATGTCCAAAAAACATGAAATGACTTGGGTTAGTGTAGATGCTGACAATTCCATTTTTCTTCCTACAAAAATTTACCAAAATTTGTTTGTAGAAGTGTAGCTTTCACTAAAAGGCAATCCGCTTTGAAATGTTCACTTGAAGAGTAGACTAACTTATTTATTCATCCTGAAGTGTTAATACATTCAACTAAAATGAGTGATGCTACTCCACAAATCTATATCAATTTAATGATTCCATCCGCTAAGAAAGGGGGAATATATGGTCAAAGATTTAGACTATTAACCCCTAAAGTCCTAAAGTCCCTATGGGAGACTCTTGGGATTTTGGATAGGCTTCTGTGATTTCAATTTTTGACATTACTTTTTGAAACTTTTTTTGAAGATAGGGAAGAAAATTAGCTTTCTAGAAATATATATTTTTTTCATTTGGTGCATGTGAGCAAAAGTTATGCCACTCTAAGTCCAAAAAGTAGCTTGAAGGGCAGCCCAAAAAAAATCATTAAAACTGAATTTTCTTATTTTTAATTTTTTCTCAAGGATTATATTTTTGTCTACATTGAAGCCTTTGATTCATTCTATTTGGATTAGTAATGAGAAAGTTATGGACAATTTTGTTTTTCAGACAATCTAAGCATTTGTTAGAAAAAATAACTTCTAGAATTCAGTTTTGAATGCAATTTTTATAATTAAATAAACAAATAAATTTAGACATAGTTAAACTTGCTTGTTGGAACAATCTCACCATTGAAATTATTGTGATTCAATTTCATCTTAGAGCTATTGATGGTTTAATTTTTCCTTCAATCTTGAACATACTTGTACTCAACAATTTTTTAATGAGTGAAAATTTTAAGTATTTTTTTATTGAATTTTAAATAAAGTTTTGCAATTCAATTAATCACCATAAAATTTTAGAAAATCAAAATTAGTACTACAAAAAATTTAATTTAAGAAGATTTAAAGTCAAAGAATCTAGTCAAGCAAGGTGTAAAAAAACTTGTATCCTTCACTTTAAATGCAAATATCTTGCAATCTATGATGTCAAAGTTTCTAAAACTTCTTCCTTGCATTTTTATTCTAGTCTAGTGCAAGATCTTATGGTTACATATGCAGAAGAAAAAAATTTAATTGTTTTTTCTATTTGCAATAGAAATGCCAGTTTTGAGTGTTTTTTTATGGAAAAAAGGCCTTGGGAGTGTAGGGGTTAAAAGAGGTCATTGTTTGTTTGTATGTATATTTGTAATGATTTTAAGATCTTGGTGACTGGCTAACCGTTAAGTCAATGGAGGCACGTTTAGTATCATCAAAAAAAACTTGGCAAAGGATGTGCACAAAAAAGAGTTTTGTTCAACTTTCCAACTTTCGGGGCAAAAGATATTGAATTTAAATTTTTTTTAAATTAGACAAAAAATTGATTGTAGAGTGTCATTAGGCTATTAGGCTATAGAATACTTCAACCATCACAACATTGAGAGATGCCGTATTTAACTATTTTTGGACTTTGTAAAGTCCAAAATTGGTAAAGGGACATCTAAGACAATTGTAGACTTTGACTTCTATAGATTTTATGAATCTAGAAATGATATAGATTTTGGATTAGGTGGTTTGAAAAATGTACAACAAGTTTAGATTTTAGATATCTATGACATCGGGAGATCTCCCAATGGACAAAGTCCAAAATTCCCTTAAAAGTCCAAAAATGGTTAAATATGGCATAGAGTTTGAGACAATACTTTTATTTGAACTTTTATAATTTGTTTGTTTGTCAATATTTTATTTTGTTTTTAATTTAATTTTTGATATTTCATTGTAAATATTTTAGTTATTTTTTTGTATGTCAAATAAATTATAAAAAATATAAATAGAATATAAAATTTAATAGAATATATGATATCAAACATCAATTTTAATTTTTAAGGATGATTTGTCATATTTAAAGGATCAAAATATAGGCATGATACGAAATGAAAGAAGACTTAGTAGTTACAAATGACATACACTGAATAGTTGTGACAATGATATAAGGTACACTAGATTCCTTGGAATTTGTTATATTAGTTATAAATGGATGTTCTTTTAGATGAAAAAATTTAGTTGCAAATGAGCTTTTGCATTCATCCAAGTTGCATTCAACATTGTCCCTTACCTAGAAAAATCTTTTGTTAATTCTCTAAAGTAGTGTGATTCGTGACTAGAGTAATGAAGCTACTTATATGTATAGATGACACTGTGTATGCAACAATCTTTATTCCTCCAATTTAGTATATATTCAACCAATGTGGCTATATCATTGTGCTTTGATATTTGAAGGTGATTTTTGGAATTTCATCTCATTAATAATTGAGATAAATTTTGTAAAATAATTCAGTTTTCTTCCAAAATTTCCATAAATAAAATTCCTCCCATCAACCATTATTTATCAATGTTTCCCTTAAAAGTCAATTTTAACTCAATTTTTTTTTAAAAGAAGGTAGTGATAGGCATTATTGAATGCATAAGAAAGTTTTATATGAAATAACGTTAATGGTTTCTTTTATATATGTACTATGTTTTGATAAAATTAAAAAACAATCAAAAAGCTAATTTTTTAAATTAAAAGAGTAGCTATATACAAATATTTTGATACACAAATTATACAAATTAATTTTTTGAACACTTTTATTAAAAAATTTACCAATCATTCATATTATATTCATTACTTTATAATATTTTCATACTAAGATAGCAATTTTATTATTGATGAATATTCTAAATTGAATGCTTCTAAATTTATTTGACAAATGTTTGCAAAGATTCATCTAATTTTGGTTGTAAAGATAATGTCTATTGGTTGTTGAACATATATTCTTTTAATGCAAAATTATAAAATATTGAAGTCATATATTATAGCATAATATAGTCATATTATATACCTACATTATGTCTCAGCCCTTGAATGATTTTATGAACTCTTTATCAAAAATTATATTGCTTTATAAAAATTTGGACAATTTTGGCATCTTTATAAAATCCTCATCTACTCATGAATTTTGCATGCATGTAACTAACATAATATGGTGTGCAATTTCCACAAAATATTATACTAAGTGCAAAGATTGTATTCCAAGAGGAGTCAAAATTCTACTAACTTTGAAAGATAAGTTTGAAAAGAATAACATTTTCTCTTAACTATAAAAAGCTATTATCTTAAAATTTGCAATTTCAAAATTCTTGAAATTTTTTCCACAATGTTTATCTCTAGGTTCTCACCACTTGGATTTTGTACCAACAAAAAGACTAGTGTACTTCTAATTTACTTGATCTCTTATATTGCTATGTGATTCGGAATAAGATTGGCTTATTAATACTCGCTTTTGGAATTCTGCATGTGTTTACCTAATAAGATTTTTAATACATAATGGTGTACAAAGTCGATTTTGTCTACATAATTTTTTTACTCTAAAAGGGTTCCAAGTTTGAGAACCTTGTTTCACAGGAATGTAAATAATTTTTTTTTCTACTTCAAATGTATAATTATATTTCAATCCATGTGGTCAAATGAATTGAATACTTTTTCAAAATTTTCCATAATAGTCTACAAAAATTTTGAGCACTTAAATTTGTTTATTTTTTAATTTTCAATTCTACTCAATGCAATACAAAATGGCAATCTATGACAATTTCTCTTGAAAAACACCTCAAATCCTTGCAATGCCAATTTTTGATACTCTAGTTTGAAACTTTGAATATGATGTGTATATGCATACAAGGATTGTCTTGATTGCAAGGCAAATTTTATAGAGTTTAGATTTGAGATTACAAAGTTATGTCCAATTTAGTCTTTTTGATAGAGTTATAAGTAAGTCATGATTCTCTTTATTATATTTGAGTCTTTTATCTTGAGCATTTTTTTCAAGGATTTTTAGCTATAGTCAAAGTAAATCATTAATTTACCCAAGTTTTAAAGGCATATATATTTTGCTAGAAAAAAATTTGAATGATGAACTATACATTTGAAAAATCATTTTGAAAGTTTTCATTTGATTTCATTTGAAAAGTCATGAGAAAAAGTCATCTAAAAAAACTCTTTTATATGTTTTTATATGATTTTTTAAATGTATTTTTGAAAAGTCATGTGAATTTTTTTCAAAGCTTAAGAATAAATATCTTACAATTGGTGAGGTCTATTGCTTTGATATTTGAACACAAGGAAAAAACATAAAACATGTACTGAATTTGTTGCATTTGGAGGTAGTATACATACATGTACTCTTAAAATTATCATAATATATCGTACACCTCTAGTATGAATTTCAAGTATATCAAGCAAAATCCCTACAAATTATACTCAAATTGTGTTGGGCACGCAACATGAGACTCCAAAACATTATAATTTTTTTGTGCTTTTGCCTTGCAATATAATTCAAAGAGTGTGTTGTATGATGTTACGAACAAAATAAATAAATTAAAGCAAAATAATTTTTACGTTGGTTGGTTGAGACTTAAAACATATTATTTTCAATTCATAATTCTACATCCATTCAGTGAAATTGGGCTAAAAAAATTAGTAACATGCCACACATTCTCTAAATTTTTTTTAAAAATATTAGCTTTTGCCTTTTCAATCACTTGCCTTCAGGAATGCAAAAGCTCCAAATGAACTTTTAGTTCTTTAGTGATAAAAATCTCATACAATTAGGTATTTGATGATTGTGAATTGAATGCATGACCTACCTATGTTGTATGAAACTTATTTTTTATTGTTACATTAGAAATGTATTGATTTCAATTCGTATGTTCTTGACCAGGAATCATGTCTACCAAATTGCATGCTAAAATATTAGAAAGACATTACAAAAATTTCAATTAGAATTTTTATTTCAAATTTGGATTCATTGAACCCTAAATTACTTTTGAAAAATGAACAAGGAGATCATTTGATGATCAATCCACCATATAAACAAGGGTAGGAAATTTTCTAAATATTGTTTGGTAGTTGTGATGAAGGAGTAGATTGTATACTTTTGATATTCAAAGTCTCTTTGTTGTTGTTTGTTGATGATATTTTTTAGGACTCTAACAAATTTTCTTTTTTCACTTTAAAGGTATAATACAAACAAACTGTAATTGATAAATTATTTATCAATTTACTATTGATGGAAAAAAATTGTCATGTTGTATATTCCATAAGGAACTAGAGTTTGCGCTCAATAGACTAGCAAATGGATATACATGGTGGCATATTTAATCTAACTTCCTTTGATTTCCAAACAAAAAACACAATATGCAATATATGATTTGCATATGTGACAAGTGTACAACACTCAATGGTCTTTTGACAAGTACAAATGTGTGAATCAAATTGCCTTGGTCCTCTACAAATAACAAGTCTACAAATGACAAATGACATATAATGCTTTGAATCTTTTACAAGTGTGTTGTAGTCAATGCATGATAGAAGGACAAGTTAAAATGTATAAAGCTAAAAGTCATGGCCTTCTATGAACAATTATGAGGTAATTTACTAGTATGAATGTCTAATAAGTGTACTACAGTCATAAGAGTTGACAACTTAACTACTATCAATGATAATGTGACAGTTTTGCTAGCATGATGTCTATGCAATGTCATTTCTGATATAGTCAAATTGAGAGTCAAATTCAAAGCTCCGTTGAAGAGACACTTTGTTTTCATCCCACTTTATATTTTTTAGTTTTAGATAAGGTCATATTCTAGAGGATTGAGAGTAAATAAGTTCAAAAAATAAAAATAAAAAGCTGCAATTTTTGGTCCTACAAAATGAATTTCTACACCCGGTGGCCTTCAAATGGCAAAACAATTAGTGAGTGGTAATGTTTTAAGTGTCTTAATAATTCTTTAGATAGATAAATGAGATCAAAAAACACAATAATTCATTAGAACCTCATGCCAATTCTTCCATGCTTGCAAATTATATTTCTAGATTTGTAACAAAATTTGCATTGAAAACATTAATTTGTGAGCATGAATAAATCAAAAGTCAAATAACAATTGTTGGCAAAATCTTTCAAAATCAATTTTTTTTTTCAAGTATATAATGTATCATATTGAAAAAGAATAGCAATCCAATTTTCAATTAATTAAAGTACTTGAATCATTATATGATTGCAAAGTACATTAATGATTTAGTTTGAGGAATAAGGACCTTGCATAGTAAAACTATGGTGATGCCTATTATTAAAGAACATTCCATTAAAAGAAAATCTTATAGGAGAATGCGTGCAAAGAAACTTGTTCAATTTTTACATCATTTGTTACACAATTGAGTTGTCTCTCTATAATACTTTTAAGATTAACTTCTAAAGTTCTTTGACTATGTTTTACCAAAAGACATTCATAATGGGTTGTTTTGATAGCAAATACCCCCCAAAAATGACAAATGAAATCTTGTTGCATCTTACTGAAGATCTAGTGGTATACTACTTTATTATGTTGTATTAAAAAATGGGAGTTTTTGACCGCACAGATTGAAGTTTAACCCCTAAAGGTCCGTTGGTGTCCTTGGGGGACAATTTGGATCCGGATAGATTCCTATTGTCTCAATTTGAAGTGAATTTTTTTGAGATTTTTTGAGGTTGTGTAGTTTTGCAAGAGCTTTGTGGATATATAATTTTTGTTTCAATTGAATGCCATTAAAAAAGTTATGGCACAATAAGCAAGAAATGGAGATTGGCGGGCAGCCCCCAAAAATTTGCAAATATTACAAATTACAAAAAATTGAATTTTTTTCCCTAAAATATTATGTTTTTATATACACGTAAAGATTTGATTCATTCTATTTGAACTAGGGATGAGAAAGTTATGGACAATCTTAGTTTTTCGGGCAATTTAAGCATCCTCTTAAGAAAAAACTTTTTGACCAACTTTGAATGCTAATATCTTTCAATCCGTACGGTCAAATTTAATGAAATTTTTACTACATGATCTCAGACATGTTAAGTACAAGATCCTATGGTTAAATTCTGAACAAAAAAAAAAATTGGTTTCCTAAGTAAATGCAGCAGGATTGGTAGTTTTGAGTGGTTTTTGACAGAAAACACCCTCGGGGCTTTAGGGGTTAAAAAGATGTTTTTGGTGGGCATTCAAATTCTAGGCAGCTCTGATTTGAGGAGACTTTTGCACAAGTTAATTTCGCTTTTTAACTTAAACTATTTTTTCTTTCATTTTGTAACAAAGTTTGCCATACATTGAAATTTTTTTATAATATTTCAAAATAGGGAAAATAATTCCAATAGAGAACTAGCTTAAAAAAAACTCACACAAAACCCTTTTTTCAACAATTTATGGGTAGCACATATAGTAATCCTTTTAAAATGTGAACAGTGGAGTTGTAGGTTTCAACCACCTTGGTCCCTAGAGGAGGGGAAAAAATTGCCCAAAATATCAAGCTTTGGCAAGGTTGATCAATCTCTAGCCAAGCTGAAGTTGACCCCTCACTGCCCAAGGCCCAAAAATGTTAAAAAACAACCTTCCTTTTCAAGTGTTATAAATCTAAATGTAAGTAAGGTATGAAAATCTCAACCATATAATCTTGTAGTTTGCATATTGTAGATGGTGTAAATCAAACTTGGGGTCATTTGACCATATAGATTGAAAGATTATAATATTCTAGTGTTGAAAAAAGATGCTGAAATTTTCCTAAAAACACATTCGGAGGTGAAATTTGATTTCTAAACCTACTCAAGTGAAAAAAAATTTAAACTACAAAGTGATTCAAAACCAAAAGCCAAACACTTTGGTGGAAAAATAAATCATTCAATTGACTCATTGCATTTGCAAAATTGTTTTGAAATGTCAAAAAATAGTGAAAGAGTAGCAAAAAAACACATCTATGGCTAAACCTACCTCTACTAAAATGATTCCTAGTCAATCATAAATTCTTGGATTGATATGAAAATTTTCCCACAAGAACTAAACTAGTATGCGCAACTTTTCCAACAAAAATTATTGAAAACGAACCTTGTTTAAAGAAGTTATAAGCCGCGAAAGTTCAATGTAATGCAAAAATGTCTGGATATTTGAACTTTGAATTGCTCTCAAGCATTCAAAACAACTTGGATTGATATGAAAAATTTAGCACAATAATTAGACTTTATGAGGAACAAAACCCAGCAAATTTGATTGAAAACTAACATTTGATGAAAAAGATACAAGCCCCCAAAGTTGCAGCCATCTCAATGCAGTGTGGTGAACTGAAATTGAAACTGCGAACTTCGAATGTCTTTCAAAAACTCAGTACATCTTGGATAGATCTGAAAATCTTACCACAAAAAATAGACTAATATGCACAGCTTTTCCAACAAGTTTTGTTAAATTTGGACATTGGATGCAAAAGTTACAGCACTTTGAAGTTGACTGCTAGACTGTGTGAGGACACTTTTGGTCCCCCTTGGACGGTGAGGGGTTAAGGACAATTGGACATATCAAGCCAAGCATGGGAGGAGGCTAGGTCAAGGTTAGCCATGCCCAACTCATCATGGATCACTGACTGTGGATCACATTCCCCTCAATTTCCAAAAATATCCATGTTTCATAGATTATAGTTTTAAAACATTTGGTACTAAATTAGAATAAGATAAAGTAATAGGCACCTATTTCACATAGCTTTGACAACTATTTATTTTGGGTTTGGAGAGTTGAGAAGAAAAGTTATTTATACAAGAGAGATGGTAGAAGGTAGAACAACCCATATGGGATATGTAATTAGAATTATTAGGAGCTCAATTGCTCATAATTAAGTGAAAAGTATGAATTGTGTTTAAAGTAGAATTCCAGGCCTCATTTTGTCAGAATAGAATAACTATTTCTAGAAAAATTTGAACTAAAAAAGGTTATAAAATCAAGATAAATTTCATTTCCAAAAAATCATGAGAGATCTCAAGTCTCCAATCAAAAGTTATGAACAAAGTTCATAGAGGGGGGTTTCTTTGACATTTTCAAACATTTTCTTTGAATTTTGTCCATAACTTTTTATTGAAGACTTGAAATCTCAAACAGTTTTTTGGAGATGGAATTTATCTTGATTTTACAACTTTCTTTAGCTCAAAGTTTTTTGAAAAAAAATAATCTACTATGCCAAATTGAGACCTAAAATTTTATTTTAAATACAATTCAGTTAACTATGAGCGGTTGAGTTGCTACTAATTCTAATTTTCATATTCCACGTAGGTTGTTTTACCGACTAAGTTACCACCCTTTTTGTTTAAAGAGCTTCCCTTCTCATTTCCATGCACACAAAGTAAGTGTCTTTTGAATCTATGTGAGACAATTGTCAAATATTCTAGTTTCTTTTAATTTAGTGCCAAATTTTCTAGAACTAATGGAGTAGTTATTCCTAATTGCCATTGCCTCCTTATATAGTTAGGTCCAATAATTTTACAAACTGCCTATTGTGCCATTCAAAGAATTTTGCATAATATAAAATACAATTGACATTTTTTGTCTTGTAAAATTAATAATTAATTCTTACACAATCCCATTCAAGTATACCAAATTTTAATTTAAAAAAATATTGTACTCCATTTTGGATGAATTATTTTACTTAATATTCATGGTTTTACATGATAATTGATTGAAAAACACTGTCGATGAATTTTTTTTAATTCAATTGCATAAACATGTAGGAAACATCCATACACATATCTTTCCTTCAACAAATATCATTCTCCAAAAAAGTTTCAAAAGTCCTTCTACAGAGATTTCAATGTTGGAGTAACAATGTCCAAATTTTATAAAATCAATATTTTTTTATTACAATTAGAATTAATTATTGATGCTCTCAAAATTTTCACACAAGGTGTCAACATGTATTTTCTTAGTAAAAAATATAATTTTTTTTTATCAAGTGCCCAGATTAAAAATTTGTTGACTTGAATTTTTTGGGTAGTCTAAGCAATTTTGGCAACATGTGCAAAACTCCTCTAATAATTCTAAAATTTGGCAGGTATATAACTTATATGTTACAAGATGCAACTATCAAAAAAATAACCATGAATAGTGTAAAATCTCAGTATAGGAAGAGTTAAAGTCTATTGACCCAATTACACAAGATTAGAAAAGAATTTTTTTTTCTAACTTCAAATATCATAATCTTTCAATCTATTTGGTCAAAGTTTTTGAAATGTTTTCCACACATTTTCATAGTGGATTAGTATAAATTTTTACTATTGAATTTTGATATGAACTTCTTTTTTTCATTTTTTCACAATTTGTGTCAAAAAGTGTGACTTGGTCCTTTAGGGGTTAATTTTACATTTAACAATGAGGTAAAAACTAAAAACATTGAGTGAATTCTATTACTTTGGGCACCACAAAGGAGATGAAATGAACCTATAGTAAACTACTCCCTCTATCTCACTCCAAATCAAGCACAATTTTTGTCCCACTAAAAACCTTTGTTTATTAATTTTGACTATTGAATAAGTGTTGACCATATTGAATGACCTCGTGGGAGTTAGTCGAAAGCAATCAAGGAGCATTCCTCTCCTAGCAAACTTGGCCTTGCTTATATGAGACACCTTATACTTGTTGCTTCTTCAAATAGTTGTGTTGACAATGGATTTGGTGACCACTTGGACGTTGTGCATATTTGTTCATGAAGAGGCCAAGTTTTCTAGTTGCGATATTTGGTTGGGAGTATATATTTCTACAATCCCATTGTTGTCACCACCCTTTAGATCATTAGGAATGATGAGTTGGCAGCATTCTTAAACAATGCTCAAATTTTATACTTTTCGCATAGATTTTGGGAGCCTAAATGAAAGCGCCTAAACAGAAGATTTTACATAGATGTAGGGGATGGATTACTAGTTCATGAATGTATGTATCGCACAAAGACTAAAAATATAGTTAATTCCTCGTGGTTAAGGCTTTTGGAGGTCCTCAGTGGGGCACTAAAGGGAGTAGTTCATATTCACTAAACTATTAGATTATATCTACTAAAATGTATGAAATGTATGAGGCAATAGTAGCAATGGCAATGAGAAACAAAGAATTTAAAATAATAATAATACCAGACACTAATTAAAGTGGGCATATCTAATTCCGTCCATTTTTTATTCTGTTAAATCCTACCAATCCCGTCTTGATTCTGTTTTTTTTGTCAAATCAAGAATAAAATGCAAATATGTTAAGTAAATCTTGCAAATGAGGCACAATTGAGGCACTTTTACAACTTCCAATGGATGATAATAGGCTTATAGTCTAATGCTAAATAAGCATTTCACTCATTCTAATATGATATCAATGGTTCAAATTAAGTTTCTCATTTATAATAAAAAGCTTCGAGTGGTTGGCTTGGGATATATTAGGGGGGTTGAAGATACTTAACTCAATTAGGATCAAGGTCTTTTTTCCAACAAAAAACACTCAAATTTGCCATTTCTATTGCAACAAGCATAAAACTTTAAGACTTTTTTTTTTTGTATATCTTACTGTAGGATCTTATACTAGACTAGTTTAAGAATGTATGGAAGAATTTTCAAAAACTTTTACTGCATAAATTGCAAAATATTTGCATCCAAAGTGAAAAAAAACAAGTTTTTTTGCACCTTGTTTGATTAGATTTTTTGACTTTAAATCTCATTAATTTAAATTTTTTGTTCTATTGATTTTGATTTTCTAAGTTTTTATATTAAATAGTTGAGTTGAGAATCTAGAAAAAACAATTCAAGAAAAAAAAATTTAATTTTTACTCATTGAAAAATTGTTAAGTAGAACTAGATTCAATATTGAAGGATAAACTAAATTGTTAATAGCTCTAAGATGGAACTGAAATATAACAATTCCAATGGTGAGATTATTCTAGCAAGAAAATCTAACAATTTGTTTTGAGAATTATAAAAATTGCATTCAAAAATGAATCCTATAATTTATTTTTCCAAGAAGATGCTTAAATTGCTTGAAAAATTAAGATTATCTATAATTTTTTCATCACTAATCCAAATAGAATGAATAAAAGCTTCATATGTAGATAAATATAAAATATTTTAGGAATTAAAAATTATTATTATTTTGACTATTTGTCATTTTTTGGTACTGCTAGCCACTTCCATTTTGGGCTTATTGTGCCATAACTTTTTCTCTGAGGTCCTAAACTCTTGAAATAAAAATTATATGTTCACCATGCTCTTGCAAAATCATGCATCTTCAAAAAGTTTCAAACACTACATAAAAATGAGGGTATAAATAACTTGTCTACAATAACTATAGGAGTCATTTCTTGTCCACCATGACTGCAAAATAGTCATTTTGTAGTCATTGTTGTGTTATAGTCACTTTGGACACTTGGTTTTTTTTGTACTGAAAAACATTCGCTACAAATTGAAACAATAAGAACCTACTTAGACCCAATTGTCCCTTGAGGGGACAGCGGTCCTATGAAAGTTTAAAGAGAGCTATGAATAAAGTAATTTTTTATTGTGTTTTTTTTTCCAATCCTACCAAGTACCAATGAATGTTTTTATATTTCCAAACAACCCACTTTTGAAAATTCAAAGAAATTTCAATTTTTATCAAAAGAAAGTCATTGCCACTTGTAATTTTCTGTAGTAAATTAAGGTGGAGTATAAGGTGGGTACACCCAAAAGTGCCACAAATTGGGCTATGAGTAATTTGAAGGCTAAGTAGATAATAGTAAATACAAGATTGTAAAGAGATTATTAGAAAAGGAAGAAATGCACAAAAAAATTTAGATTTTGATAAATTAGAGACCACAGTAGGGATACAAAGTTTTGGAAGTAGAGTATTCAAAAGTGCTCATAGGCTGCACTAAAAATCAGCAATCACATGCACAAAGTTCTCCTTCTAAGGTGTCGGAATGAAAAGAAATGGAGTTGCAATTGTGTTTAAAATAATGAAAAAAACAAAATAAATTAGTAACCAACAAGCAGTAGAAGAGCTTGTCAGTAATCAATGGGAATTGCCATGTATTTCAAAGAAGAGAAAAGAACAATTACCTTGTTAGAGAAACAAATTAACATGTGATGTGAGCTTATACAGGGAGTTCATATCGTGTTCCTAGTGTTAATTCCCAGTGAGTGTCAAAATTCCCACTGAACTTTAAAATTTGACACCTGTAAAAACTTTTCTATTTACAGGTATTTTGGACACATGTTGCAACTACGCATACACAGGGAATTTTGACACTCACCGGGAATTAACACCGGGAACGCGATGTGAACTCCCTGTGTTACAATCATGTCACCAATACCAAAAATGGCCAATGGTTCTTTGATGAACTACCATATTCACTCACTGACAATTTTCAGTAGATAACAATACCATTTAAGGGTGCGCTTTAAGGCATTGCACCATAATGGGTGTACCCACCTTATGTATGGACTTAGATATGGACTTGTTATGTTCTAGAGTATGTTCTTTCTCCTAACAAAGGCTCTTGTGTTCATGTTCTCTAGTCATGTCATTGTCGATGCCTTCTTTTATTTTGTTGAATTTTTTTAGAACTTTGGTAATACATCTGGAATAGTGAATTTTTTTAAATTTTTTTATTGCAAGTGCGACAAGCACCCTAGAATGCAATCAAATCATACATATCATCCAATCTTGATTATCCATCCTTCTCTTATCCACAATATTACCTAAAAATAATAAACTTCATTCAAAAATTGGAGTATCTCATATTTCTTAGAGATGATTTAGACGATTTCATCCAATTTTTTTTTCTTTATTTTCCAAGTATAATGAAAAGCCAGCTCAAAAATCATGTAAGATTTTGGCAATCATTCACCAACATAAATTTCAATGATCTAGAGGAATCTTGTGCAATTTTACAAAGCGGGATCTAAGAGTGGTGAGGACACTTCAGTCCAAAACCTTGTAAAGTTCTCTCTCCTAGAAAAACCTAAAAGCTTTTTAGGATATGCGTCCATCCCCCCCGACCAAGGTAATTACCAAAACTACCAACTTGATTATTAGACCAATAGGTGCATTCTTTAATTTTCTACACTCAGCAGTGAAGTTGTCCATCAGACTTTTCAGATCCGTAGTGTCTTTATAAGGTTAAATTTAATAAAGAACTCACTCACTGTGGAAATCATCCTTTATAATTGTACCGTAAGAATCATTTTCCTCAATAAAACCCAAGAGAGAGAGAGCAACTCATCGGAGGTCGAGCTACTAACTCTGCAATGCAAGACCTCCTCTTTTTTCTGACAAAATTCCAAGGATGAACATATGCACTTTTTTATTTGGTCTTGTCTTGCATAGAAGGATTCTATCATGTCGTCACCTTCCAAGGTTTTCCTTTGCATGGGGTTCAGTTCATATTGATCACTTGCGGTCTTGTCCTTGACGGGGTGACGGACGCAATCGGCGTTTTGAGAGTTGTGAGTGTTCCACCTTCCTGAGCTGTGGGAGTCGTCCTGCATTTGGGGGAAGGCAAAAAGGGCCACCCTCCCTTTGGCATCGGTCAGGACGACACCTTGCTTTTCCTTGGGTGCAACTGATTCCGCCGTATATATGCTTCCTACATAGTTGGAGTGGTTCAGACACTGATCGATGCACAAGTACGTCGATCGATCACTGTGTGTGATTTGGGGGCTCGCAAAGCTAGACTGGAGACTGGGATGAGTTCTAGGTTTGCAGGCTCTTGCATTGTGGGGATCTTCGGAACGGCCGCGACTGGAAAATTTCGACGACTTTGGATTGATTCCAAACGCCACGATTATCAACCACAACTCTAGCTTGACTTTCGTTACTTACTTTACCCAGTTTCGACATAATCAGCCTGCCTGTCCGATCGAGCAGTTTAGTATCAACATAATCTCCTTACTCATGCGTGATGCGGTTTAATGGATCGAGTTTTCCACTCAGGAAGGTGGAACACGTACTCTCAACTCTCAAACGCCGAAGAAAAAATGGGGTTTGAATGGCACTTGGTGACATCAGATTGACCCAATGGCGGAAGGTAAATTGGCACTGCCAGATCGAGGAAACCAATGGACACTGAGCACCACCGAATTGAGTGGACTCTCGTTCCCCAGCATGCATTTTGATTCTCAAAATCTCACGCAATTCTTCATAAATTAAGGATGAGAATTGATCGGGCAAACGTGACGAACTACCACGAATTCAGTGCATGGACTAGTGCAAAATTTTCGCAAATGTACTGTAATTTGACAACCTCCTCTTCGGAAGAAGCAAATTTCAGAATCTCAAGAATGGATGGCAGAAGTGTGCACTCACCACCTCTTGCATGCAACGATGGTTCTAGCAACCCTAAAGATGGAGAATCATTTCCATGATCAGGGTTTTTCACACATTGTTCAGATTTCTTGGATGCACGACCCGGTTTCTTTGCTACCAGTAAAGTCAATAATGATGCTAGTGCGTGAGCATAGAGACACGAGCCTACGAGCCTTGAACCTAGTTGTAGGTATGTACCTCTAATCATTTGAAGGTGTTTAGAGCAGATGTACCCATAGGTATACCATAACATGGAAAGAATCTATAACATAGGTGTCTGTAACACAGGTATACCTATAATCATAAAAGGTGTTTATTGATTTTGAACAAAAGACAAAGACTATGGCATCAATTGCATGGTTTTTGAATCTGTATTTCCAAATCCTATCTACAACCACATTCACATTGCACAAGATTGTTAGGAATTGGTTGGAGTAGACAATCTCACGGTCACACTATTCTTATAATATCAACTCTTGGATTTGTGGGCTCATAGATTCTATGCTCACATACTAGCACTCTTTAGTAAAATCGAAACTAAATGTGGGGATTTTTCCATAATTCTCCCCATACATTAGGTGTCTCCTGATGAAGAGCACACCACTCTTGGATTTCTTATTAAACCCAAAGTCTGGATTTTTGAAAATATGATTCAAGTGCTTAATTACACACTATTGTAGCCCTTAATGGTGGAAACCTAGTCTATGGCTCTAATGATTCACAAAAAAGATCTGCAAAGACAAGCAGATCATTTATTGATCTTCTATAAGGTAGTATGCTCTAAAAGCCACCCTCTCCTTCAAATTGATTCTATTTTTCGCTAGAGAATGCAGATGAGGTGATCCTTAAATGAACCACTTTAGCAATCAAATGAATTGAAGAAAAGTTATTTTTCTATTGCAAAAACCAATCATTGTCTTTGATTTCCACACATCTCTTTACAAGTTGCAAGTGGACGGGTTTTGGAAGACCTATGGTCACAAATAGATGCTTATGCCCCCAATCTTTGAGAATTTATAAGTAATTCAAAAAAGCTTGGAAAAATACAAAACCACTTGTGTTAGGTTCCACATCTATTTTCTTTCTCTGAAAAATGATCTAAAATTATTTTTGTCAATGGAAACCTATGAAAAAAGTAGACCAGTCCTTAAATGGTCACTTTTAGAGCATACTACCTTTTACCAATTCTCACTTCTCTATTTCGTATTTTAGAATCTGCAAAATCAGGATGGATCACTTTGGATACAACGAGCCAAATTCTCCTGAGATCAAGTATTTTTCACTCAATATGAATTTCTTGTTCAAGTTCAAACTAGAAGGTTTACACCACTGACAATAAGTGGCAGATGACAACTTTGTTTCCATTCAAAGATTGGTGGTCGTAGACATTTAAGGTAGCCGACCCATTGCCAACCACTTAAGCAATTATGTGTATCCGGAGCATGGGGTTCTTGAGTGCAAAATTTTTCCCGTGTACAGAAATAGTGTTTGGAAGGATTTCATAATTTTTCATAATTGTGTTTCTCAAAACATAATTACTACGAATTTTTTAACTAAAGATTTTGTTCAACCCATACTAGTCATATAGATCTTCCTATTTCCAACCAAAGGTTGGTTGCAAAATTCACCAAAGGTTGATTGCAATATTGAGAGTCTTGTAGCCAACTAATGTGCTACATTAGTGTGCAACAACTGCACCAGGAACTATGCCATAATTAATCACTATTCATCTCTTCCTATACAGAAAGAAAACAATCTACATTGCTAAAATGATGGGTGATAAAAAATAGGTCAACTATTATATGTATGGGGAGCAAAATTTGCTTTCGCTACTTGCTAATAAGTCCAAAGTAGGAATAAATGAGTTGTCAAAAAAAAATGAGGTTAATACTAGAGGTGGGATCTCTATTTTGATATTCTTAACCCTTAAAGGACAAACAGATGACCTTGGAAATCATCCCTTTTCATTACCATGTGAATCACAGGCTTAAGAAATAGCACAAACATTCATTAGAAGTCAAAGTACTGTAAAAGACCTCCCCTTTTTACAACAAAATTCCAAAGATGAATAGTTGTACTTCTGTCCTACTAGAAGGATTCCTTGTCATCCATTGGACGCCAAACATCCGTGTCAATGTTTAAGGGTTGACCTTGTAGCCCCCCAAAGTGTCTCATGAATGACTTTGAGGTTCATGTAGAAACAAAGGCACGAATTTATAGAGTAATTGGATCATTTCTTGGTTGACTATTGTGGTGATAGGTCTTAATTGTTTCAGGAAAAGTATGCTTTGGATAGCATACAATGCTAATGCTCACCCTTTATCAAATGCATCATCATATAGATTAATTCCGAGGAGGCCTAGATCTGCTTTTAAGCATCATGAAATAAAATGAAATTTAGAAACCACTGGAACAATGAATATGTATAATAGGATTTTTTTTCTTGATTTTTGGACAAATGGTTATGTGGTCTTTCTTTCAAGAAGGTTATGAGTTTTGTAGCTCCTTCATTATGGGAAGGAG
The DNA here is from genome assembly GCA_951230915.1 of Antitrichia curtipendula. Lineage (NCBI taxonomy): Eukaryota > Viridiplantae > Streptophyta > Bryopsida > Hypnales > Leucodontaceae > Antitrichia > Antitrichia curtipendula. The sequence continues at coordinate 19,821,238 of OX579642.1, forward strand.
GTCAATTTTGAGTATGTAATTTTTGTATGCTATTTTTGTATTTGCCGGCTCTACATGATGGATGAAATAAAGTTTTGGAAGCATTGTGGCAACAGTATGTAGGGCCATCATTATAGTCTGACTTTTTTTAACACATTTACGTTTTTTTTTTTCTATATGCTTGAAGCTGCCCATTTCTTTTCTTTTTTTAGAAAATTGGGCTATCAATTGCCTAAAAAAACCCTGATCTGTAAGCTTCGGTTATCACAAATTAAATAATTAATGCATAAGCAAATCACAATCCAGCTGAGTGAAATGAAAGCCACTGCAATAGACAATGAATTAAAGCAGAACGTGCGTCTCCAACTTCTTCTCAAGCAAGGAAATCGTGTGAAGATACTGGATGACATCAATCTTGTGTCTCCTTCTGAGATAGAATCTTGCATACATTATAACTTAGTATCTTGTCTACATTTCAGTACAGTTTTGGTACTCTGTATAATTGATGTTCTTTGTTCATCCTCATACGTGGAGAACTTGGTAAGGGACGCCAAAAAGTGTTTTACCTTTTTGGTCCACGGGATATGGATTATGCCCACTGTGTCCTGAATGCTGTATGGATCTTCCCAAACACATCGAAACATCATGAGAAGAGACAATAAAGAGACGCTTCCAGTTAGTTCAGATTTCCCTTGCCGCACTTTCTAAGGGTGTCAAGCTGACAGTCTACGATTTCAGAATTGCATTCCAAAACTCTACAAATCTACAGAGGAGCGACCAGCTTAATGCTTTTCGAGAGAAAAGAAAAAAAAATTCCAAATTCAGGGGAACAAACAGTGAAATCAGAAACGTTGCATCATGATTCCCGAGAATCTAGAGAGGGTATAGAGTGGTCAGCTCCGAGTCGTTGTATACTTGGTTCTTGAGGTAGATGTAAATGTGTGGGTGGTCGACATCCAGAAAGACTTCATTTAGGGTCAGAGACGGACATGGTTTATCATCGGGAAAACCGATGCACAGATCCGCTCCCCCAATTACATAAGCAAGCCCCCCTGCAGATGCTGCAGCAGTTCGGAAACGCGCCGTAGGAATGAAAGCCTTTTGAACCCACGTAAGGTCATCCGCGTAGTAAACCTGCAGGAGCCATGGATGCATGCAAATTTAGGCAATAAGGTGTCGGCAGCAAACCAATTGCACGGCAGTGGCAACAAAATTGCTTCCATAAATACAAAAGAACTTATATTAACATGAAGTATTGCACTCAGGAAAGAGATTGCGGTAGGCCGAAGAGAGTACCTCATTGACATGCTTTGGATACTTGTATGTTACATTGTTATCGTATTGTCCTTCTCCGCCAACAAGCATGATCCTGTTTCCCGGAAGCACTGTGGCACCCTGCTCAAGTAGGCAAATTTTTTCTATTCATGGTCAGCGTCCATCATACAGTTAAAACAAGCCTGGCAGATGATTTGCAAGAGATGAATAGTTGCCTTACCGCATCTCCTCGGGGGGTGAGCAAGTTAGGTCTTGTAGTCCACTTTCCGTTAGCTGGATTGAACGACTCCATCTTGTCCGAAAATGAATTGGCTTTGAAGTCAGGATCCTGCTTGCAAAGCGAAAAAATCATCAGAGCGAACATATTGAAGACGTATGCACTAACTACTGCTTGCTGTTTTCAACAAGCCCTCCAGTGATCAACTTCCGAGTGGAAGAATCAGTGCCCCAACACACGGGCTCAGCGTACTGTCCAATTTGAGAACATCAATATAATAACAGGTGAAACCCTCAATTCACTTACATAGAAACCCCCGAGAGCATATACTTCTCCCAATAAGCTAACACACATGAGGTCACCGCGTGGAGATGGCATATCTGCCAATTTGGTCCACGCTTTTGTTGCTGGATCATACACGTAATTTGCAGCAAGGATCCCGTAATTTTCATCGTAGCCACCGATAGCGTACACCTGCGATTGCACAACCAATGTTCAAGACAACAAGACAAGCTCTCAGTGACTGATAAATTCTGCAATCCACCCATTCTAAAGCCACAAAGCCATTGGGTCAAAGAGAGGGAAACCAGAATTAACATTCTCCTGAGCACTTACTTTGCCTCCAACACTTCCAGCACACGTATCACTCATAACGATTGGGGCGTCTGTGCCGTTACTCCAGGTGTCCGTAGGGATGTCGTAAATATACAGGGTGTTCAATGTAGAGTTAGTGTTTTCTAATGAGTCTCGTCTTCCTCCTACGATATAGATAGTATCCGACTTGCCGTCTGCAATACCACGAATGAACAAACCACTCAATCATGAACAAAAACAAATTCTCAAACCCCTTCAGCAATGAAAGACATGAGACCGAACAGACTTGTAAATCATCGAGAATCTCAAATCCTCTTGACCAGAGTTCAAATATTTTGCTCCACAGTGCATCAGCCTATCCTCTTCACTGAAATTGCGAGCAAGAACCAGAGTCGTCAGAACCAGAATCTGCTCATTTCTTTCATTCGTTGCATTCTTTGCTCTTTTCATTGCTTAAGACTCAATTATTTTCGATTCTTTTTTCAAAGGCTCTGTTCTGAAGCTGTAAATACACATGTAAAGATTCAAAAACGTTGAAATGGTGTCAAATTGTAACTGAACTAGAACGACCTTTTATAATTCCCACTAACCCAGGTACAAACAGAACTAACTTGCAGAAGAATGGGATTATCTGAGCATTGCAAGGAAGTCGTAGAACTTACTGTCCAAAAGAGTAGCACCCATACGATAACGTGGGGTGGGCATGGGGGTCATGATGGTGTACGTGTGCAGTGTAGGGTCGTACTTGAGCACCTGACTTAAAACAGTGCCGTTTTGGTTGGATCCGCCAAAGATGAACACAACATCGTTGACACCCACAGCAGAGTGATCCGCCAAAGCCACTGCAAACGAAGGTTGCCACTTTCGTCAACAGACTATTAATTACGATTCCTGTCAAGCGCATACTTAACTTCTCGAGAACGTAATTCAGTTCGAAATACGTGCCAAAATGTCTTGGGTCTCTAGCCACCAGCAGTGACACTGGCATGGACAGGAACAGATATCTTAGTGAAGGGCGCCCGCTAAAGAATTCGGCATGAATTTGTAGAGCCAAATTGATCTTGGCAAGCGCAAACACAAAACGGCAGGAACCACCACAAGCAACTCAAATTCTCTTGCAAAGAACCAGTGCTGGCCAAGTATTGAGCGACTCCAGACGTAATGCGACGCAACCTAAACCAAACAGGTTTCCATGCATGACAGAAAAAATACCCTCCACTAGAAAACGAAGCTTGTGAAATTTGGCGGAAGATGCCCTGAAACACATCCAAGCTCAAAAGACGGGAAAAAAAACATTCCGCCCAAAAACACTACACCAGGAAAACCTCGAAGATTCCAACCTGAAACACACGGTCACGAGAAGAAATCCGTAATTTCATTCCCTGAAAAAGGTAAACAGGTAAGAGCTACGACCCTAAGCAAGCCAGCCCAAGAAATTTCACATGCCCACAACGCAGATTCCAATCCACAAGGGCTACATACTTAATTCAGGGATCCCAACGAGCGAACATACAAAAACTTCTAGAACAAGAATGGCAAAGGAATTTGATGGCGGAGTGACCAGGTCTAAGAATTTTCACATGCCCACAACGCATCATTCCATTCTACGAGAGCTACATACTCAATTCAGGAATCCCAACAAGCGAAGACATAAGCAAATCAAGAACAAGAATAGCAAAGGAATTCGATGACAGAGCGAGCCAGCCCAAGAAATTTCACATGCCCACAACTTCAACATTACAAATCCCCAAGAGCTGCATACACAATCCATGGATCCCCAATTCAAGGATTCCGACAAGCGAAGACATAAAAAAATTCAAGAACAAGAATGGCCCAAGGGAAATTGACGGCGGATTGAGTACAAGAATACGAAGCAATCAAGCAGTAAACAGGGAATCAGGGTAATCACCAGTCAGTTCGGCGCGGGTGGCCCAGAAGCCACTACCCCTGAACAAGCTCCCAGCATAAGTAGCCCCGGTGCGGTCTCGCCCACTCGATTTCCCCCACAAGAAAACATCGTTATCGCCGTTACTGCGCTTGAGGTCGTTCAGCTTCTTGGCTTGAGTCGCCCCCACGGCCGCCAACGCAATCAGCAGCACCAACACCAACAGCCCCAGTAGAAGAGTGAGCAGCTGCGCCGTGCGCACACTCCGCTTCAGACGCTGAATCTCGAAACCCATACTACTCGCGTCCTCCATCGCCAGACCCTTCATGCCCAATTGCTAACAATTGCAACAAAAGAAACTCACCACTTGCACTCACGACGGATATATCAGCCAGCCTCCAAGAAATCAACCAAAGGAAATCAATCAGAGTTTCCAGCAGCAAATCCAAGGCAATGACAACCTGAAAATCCACACCAACGACCCGCCACGCTCACTCGGTTCTGTCCGTGCGAGCGTGCCTTATTACTGGGTTGGGAACTCTCAACCAAACGGACAAACTGTGGTATCCCCCAAAACAGTACGTTTAGTATAGTATCCCACCAAACTGCCTCAGTGTATCCCAGCAAGCGGATGCTTCCTGATAAGATTAAAGCCACGAAATGGAATTCACGGAAGATGCGATGTGACGCTTGAATGGGGTGAGACGTATGCTTATTTCGTATCAACTTATCTTGTTGCTTTCGCTGATTTGGTTGCCGGTCGTGGAGGATGCGCGCACAAAGGACAGATCCTCTCTTGTCTTGAAGGGTGGATTCAGCGGTTGTGTCGCCGGAATATTCTGCTCAGGTTCTGAAACAGCAAGCCGTAGGGGTGCCCTAGCAGGTCCGTTTCCTGGGGATGCTCCATCCTATCCCGGGATTCCCTGGGGATGCTGTCAACTGTGAGTGAGCGACGGCCGGGGTTCGACTTCCAAGTGGGGATGCTCGTGTAAGTTGTTCTTTCGGTTGCATGAGGAGTTTGGGGTTCAGATAGAACAGAGTCCGGACCCAGACAAAAGCTTGCGGAGGACTAAAAGTGTTTGATGAATGACTTTCCAGAAACTGAAGAACTGAAACACTCAAAAAATGCAACCATACCTGATCATTTATGGCAAAGAGCGTTGCCAAATGGAGTTGCCAAATGGAGTTGGTAGGCTCAAGATGGAAACTTTTTGGCCAATGAATTTTGGAACACATTGTACAAGCATTGTCACCAGTTGCACACCAGAAGTGACGAGGCATTTTATTGCCTTTGTGAGATGTGGTGGTGCATGGAAGATCCAATACTCTACACCAACCACCCCTTAAAGTCCTTGCTAAAGTTCTTCCCACCATCACAAAGTTCAGTGCATGCCAATATGGTGCCAATATGGTGCATTGAAACGCTATCAAGCTAATTTGGTACCAACCTCCATGCTAGGTTTGATATTGAATTTGCATGGAGGTTGGCACCAAATTAGCTTGATAGCATTTCAGTGCACCATATTGCACCTGTATTGGCATGTTTTGACTTTCCTGATGACACTTCTCACTAGCCTCCATGTCTTCCACTAAGACCACAATGAAAGTTGATCAAGTTGGCGTGAGTGTAAAACTACTCGCTACAAAGGCCCTTTGTTGCCGAGCAAATGTAGGACTCTATTTCCCGGAAGGAATGGCATAACTTGTACCGTGAAGGGGTGCTAGTGTGGAGCCGTTTTTCCATCCACAAGTGCAGCCAGCCTATAGTGGTGTTGCTGAGGCCTAGTGGCAAGGATGGTGGCAATGCTCTAACATGGTAAGAAGGCTCTATAAGTGTTGGTAATTATTGAATAGCACTAAAATGCCCTTGGATTTTTGCTAGATTCTCTTTCTCCAACTCTCTCATTGAAGATCTAAAATTGATAGCAAAATAAAGATTGAAATTCCCTATTTTGTAGATCAGGGCAAGAATAGGTCACATCCTAAACTTTGGTGTGCCTGGAGGTGATTGTAGCAAGGTCAACCAAGGATTTGGTCTTTGTTTGTGACACATTGGAGGTTGTCAAGAAGCCTGGTCTCCTATCCTATAGTGCCAAGGGCCCTCGCCATGCCACAATGGCAATGCTCTAATTAAGTATCTTGGCTAGAAAGTCGCATTCTTCTAAAATTAAAAGGAGTATATAGTATCTTAATGTTACACATGCGGTCCTCTGGTCTTTGTTGTGAGATCAACAAGTTCATACAAAAGACTCTAGAGTTAATTCTCTTCTTCTTTTGGCACAAATCTAGTAGTAAGTTTCACAATTAGTGGATGCATTACTACATGCATTAATCCCTAAAAGTCCCAAGGCATTTTTTCCATAAAAAAGCATTCAAAATTGTCATTTCTATTACAAAGAGCAAAAAAATTTAAAGATATTGATAAAAATACAATTTATAAAAAGCATTTTTTTTCAAAATTTGTTGGCTATTTTTTAATCCAATCAACTAAAATTTGGACTTATTGTGCCATAACTTTGCTCACGGGCATTGATTGCAACAAAAATTATATTCCTACAAACTTAATGTGTATTTCTATCTCCACAAAATTTTCAATAAATCATGATGAATATTGAGACTGTTGTAGCGTGTCCAAAATCCATTTTGTCCCACATGGGGACAATAGGAATTTAGGGTTTAATTCAATTAACCCCCAAGTAAGTGGTCAATTTTAAGATAGTGAGGATACTTTAGAAAACTTAAAATATATAATTGAAACCTTTTCAAATATCTATATCATTAATTCATTACATCAAAATATCTATACATTTATATTCCTATAGAGCATTCAATTTTTTTTTATTGATATAAACTACATGATTTTTTTAAAGCTTTGTCAATGAATATGCACTTTTCACAACATTAATTATTCACCTACTGATTGAATGCTTAATTAAGCACTTAAGGTTTAAAGCCAAGGGACCAAATTTCCCCCTTTTAATCTTGGAAGGCTAAAGCCTACATTAGTATAAATCTACTCTGATAAAATCGTTTTAGGCCATGGTCAATTAACATTTCATGTTATAATTTTGTGCTAAATTTGTATTATTTAAAACACAATTGTATTAGTTTTAAGACAAATTTAATACTAAATTATGGTTTAAAATGGATTTTTCATTACGGATTTATAATCGTGATATCACTAGAATAATCAAGCAAAAATTAATAGATTCCAAGATGAATAGGTGAATTTTTTTATTTCTACGGTTTCCTTCAAAATCATGCATTAGACACTTTTGTCTTCAACATCTTTATTAGAATAAGAATTTTTAGCCATGAAATTGAATGCAAAATATCTGTAAAGGATGTTTGACTTTTAACCCCAAGAGTATTTTTAAGAACATTATATATGTTTTAAAGATAAATTCAGACAACAAAGATAGTAAGTTAACATATAACTAACATCCTCAACCATTTGTTTGAGATGCCTTAACTTGATCCATAAACAAAATTTGGATTGGTCAATGAGCTTTGATCTAAAAATTGAAAAGAACCTTAAGGAGACAATGAACCTTCATCAAAAAAGTTGGGTCAGATTGTTTTGGTGCCATTTTGACACCAAAGGCCGCATACAAGTCATTTTAGTGTCATTTTATCCATACTAGGTTGGTACAGAGGTTGGCACCAAATTAACTTAATTGCATTTCAATGCACCATTGTGGCACCATGTTCACATGCCTTGAATTTCCTGATGTTATCTCGATGTATTTTATTGGAAATGGAATAGGGACAAGGTCAAAAACTATAAACAACAACTAAAATTAAAGACAAAAGTTATAAGATCCATCTCTATATGTGAAACAAAAAACCCTTCAAATGTAGCCAATGTCCCTAGCCAATATCATAGAATTATTTTTTATAATGAATAATGATTTGAACATTCAGTTCAACAAATAAAGCTTCAAATGTGCTTCCTACTATAATAAGCAAACTATAATAGTGATTGTGTACAAAATTGGCATGTACAAAAATCAAGACTAATACATTAGATTTTTTTTGAGGGCATTAGAGGGGTTGTTTCAAGCCCGTTCCCTAGAGTAAAAATAAAAAATAAATTTTAATAAAAAAATAAAAGTTTAAAGAATATTTTTAAATATTTTTAAAATAATTAAATATTACTATTGACATGATCAAAGTTCATTAGACTATTGATGTGGCACAATTCCCGCAGTCCATGAACTCAAGGAACTAGCGGCCTTGTTGAGCACCTCAATATCATCTAATGAAAGTGTACATCAAAGTGCTAGCAAAAGCAACTTAACTTTGCTCAAATTGCACTCATTATTAAACTCTTGCATTTACTCTTAAAAGAATGGATTGCAACTTTAGATTTAAGTCTCCAATGTAATCCATGTACGATAGAGAATGCTAAAACTATTAAAGGATAATTATTCCATTTCCTATATTGATCCATGTTACCAATCACAACTTGTCTATTCAAGTATGACAACATATACAAACACTAGGCCTTCCTCTTGCTTGGCCCTTTATAGGGACCACGTCAGTCCTTGTCCACCCTATTCTAACTAGCCATGATCCTAAGTCTTTTACTTTGAAAATTTAGAAAATAATATTATTAATGTTTTTGTGTATGCATCTACATGTGTGTTTCTTAAAACCTTTTATTTTTTTATCTTTCAATTTTCACAGTTTTGAGATTGGAGTTTTATACATTTTAATTTTCATCTTTCAAGTTCTTATTCAATTTTGTTTGATATCAATTGGTCGAATTGCGAGTTTGTGCCGTATAACCCAATCCACTTCTTGTGTTGAAACTCTATTTAAGATTTGGACTGTCATGGTAAACTTGAATATTTGAATCATGATTTCAAAGAGCAACTTTCTTGCTCGTATAGTTACTGTCTACTCCCTCTGTCTCACTAAAAACCTCTAAATTAAGCACAATTTATGTTCCACTAAAAAACTTTGTTTACTAGTTTTGAATGTTGTGTTCACATTGGCTGTATTGAACGACCTCGTGGGAGTTAGTGGCAAGCAATCACTGAGGAGCATTATTTTCCTAGCAAGCTTCGTCTTGCCCATATGAAGCACCTTGTACTTGTTCCTTCCTCAAATAGTTGTGTTGACGATGGATTTGGTGACCACTTGGGTGCTATGTAGACTTGTTCATAAAGGGGCTAGGTTTTCTAGTTGCGGTATTTAGGTTGGAAGCATATATTTCTACAATTCCATTGTTGCCACCAACTTTTAAATCATTAGGAACAATGAGTTGGCAACATTCATGAACAATGTTCAAATTTGATACTTTTTGTATAGATTTTGGGTGCTTGAACAACGGTGCCTAAGTTGGAAATTTGACATAAATGTAGGGGATGGGTTACTAGTTCATGAATGTATGTATCACTGGCACAAAGACTAAGAATATAGTTAATTCCTCATGGGTAAAGTTTTTGGAGGTTTTTAGTTGGACAGCAGGAGTATTATTTAAGCATGAGCAATTACATCTAAATCATTAATCCAAGCATATTGTGGGCATAAATTATTGCCAATTTTTAGGGCAGTAAGAAAAAATCAGTGGAAAAAATTTCAAAAGCTTTGACTATGTGGATTGTAAGATTATTGCATTGAGAGTAAAAAGAATAAGCTATTTTTTGATCCTACCCAATATTATTAGCAAATTTCAACTCCTACAATAAGATGTTCACTCACTTCACTTTACACATGGTTATGTTTTTTTTTTATCAATTGTGTCATGTGTCATCAATTTACATACATACAAAATTCCATAGGTAGAAGAGGAATTTTGCACATTTTGCCTAAAGTTGCCCAAAGTTGCCCAATATTATTATTAAGTTTAACTTTTGATTTCAAAATTCAGTTGGAAATAATGTTATGTTTTTCACTAGGTAATAAATGTCTACACCTTGTACTAAAATTTCAAAAAGATCCATTAAGAATTGACTTAGTAAGAACCTACATGAATTTTTAATTGGTCATTCAAAAATCACTTGGTCTTTTAGGAATTAACCTCTAAATATCCATGCATCCCAAAAATGAATGCGCCTTTGTAAATCTTAAACTTCAAAAAAATCCTTTTTAATGTTTGATTTAAATTTAAAATCCTTTTTAATGTTTTTAACAAGTTTTATTTCTATTCCATATTTCCATTAAGAAATTCTGAAAACTCTAAAAAAATTGAGAGAATTATTGGAATCGCAATGTTTTTGTATTAGAATCAAAATTATACAATATTGTATATTTTGCATTTGTAAATTTTCAATTTCAATAAAGATTGCAAACTATTCTAATATATACTCTAATTGATATTATTATTATTTATTATTTATTTTAAAATATCAAAATAAATTAATTTGTACATAAAAATTTATGGAATAAAATAAAACATCAATAGAAAATACATTCTTTCCTAAGTGATAGTGGTATTTTGACTTGAAGGTCATTAACAAGGTTGTTGTGGGTGTAAAATATAAAATGTTTAATTGATAAATTTTCATACCAATTGCCATTGCTACTTGTACATCTTGAAAAAAAATCAAATTATTTGAATTGTTCTAGCTATACTTTCTAATTTATTTTCACCTTTTGCCACAATATTTATAACTATAAAAAAAATTTACAAATTGAATAACTTTTGTCACGATTTATATTTATAACTATAAAACAAATTGAATATTTTTGTCACGATTATTTACATCTTGGCTTCATCCATTAAAATCTTGAAATAGTCAATTCATTTCCAAACCTTTTAGTTCCCATTCTCTATTGAACAAAATTGTACTCAATTTTTATATAGTTTTACATGACATTAGCAAAGAATATAGGGCCAATTTTGGACCATCCTCCATTACAGTACTCCCTAATATCATAAGGGGGTTGTGAAAGAAATGTGATAATATGGAGGTTTGTGAGGTGAGACTCTTGTCCTTTGAAATGCCACGTATTTGTATCACAATATTCATTGAACTTCATATTAGCATGAAATTGGGCTCAAAAAGCATAGAAACAAAGGAGCTTTGAATGCTTGCTACTCTACTCATTTTACTTGTGTGCTTGCCCATTCTCACCATTGCAATCTTCAAGTGAATTGAACACATACAAGTCAAAGTAGAATTGAAATATTCTACTCCCATGCCACTTATTTTATTTGGATAAACACATTTATGACTTGTCAAACATCCAAACTACATTACAGACTTCATTATTTGGTATACAATATAGCCCCCCCCCAAAAAAAAAACACCCAGAGATTAGGACATAAACATTCAAAATATTGTAGTCACTTTCTAACTCTTGATTTCATCAATTACTATGGTCCTAAAAGTTAAATCATTTTGGCACAAAATACTAATACTATACCTGATTGAATATGATCCATAAAAATTTGTAAGGAAAAAATAATATTTAAAATAATTTCACAGAAGTCCCTCAATTGTAGCACTTGCGCGCTAGAGTGCCATAGATGTCATATTCTTCACAAGCAACAAACGTGAGGATGACCTGTGGCAAGCAGTATCGAACCATAATGATCTTTTGACGAAATCCGCTATAAATTTTCACTCACTTTGTTTCAAAGATGACACACAGTGCCGGAATGTTTAGAGTTGTAATTCGTATGGTAACAGAGAAAAATCTCAAATTGTGTTGCCAAATTTCAATGAATAAACCTAGAAATCGATTTTGGTGGTGCCCTAAAACGATCCTTAAATTACAGAAACAATTGCTAAACTAGAATGGCATTTGCCAGTTACAGGAAATTTTTTCATAGAACCAATTTCAGGAAAACTAATTTTCATCTCTTACTCCCAAAGCTTTAAGTCGCCAAGAGGACCTTCAGTCCAATTCAAGAAAGACTGACCTGGTTTTAAAAAAACACTAGGATCATGAGGTAGCTTCCGTGCCAGACCGTTAAGTATCTGGTGAAACGCATCACCAGGTTGTGCAGGGCGAGGAAAGAGCATAGCTTGCTTCATGGCTGGATTGGCCAGCAATCTTTGCTTTTCAAGAACTTCTTCATGGCCAATGTTGGACAGGATCTTGTCCAATACAGGTACATCCTTCTCAGCTACGAACACCCCGATCTTCTCCCATGGTATGGCATCAGCAAAAGGAAGCACTATATCATCCGCAATAATCACAGGAATGCAACCGAAAATTACACCTTCAACGAGACGGGGACTCCAGGGTGCCCAACCTAGTGGACAGAGACAGAAGATCGAGCGCTGCATATCCTCGTAATAGGTTGCGGGATGCTCTGTTGAGATGTCGAACAATGGGTTGTCTTTGAAATTCTCCCAAATGGCTGCTCTTGCACCCCTGATCGTAATTTCACCGGTCAGTATCTTCGAAGCCCCAGGAAGCACGAAAAGATGAGTGCAAAAAAATGGAAGAATGAACAGCTTACAGGTCTGTCAACAACTCACGCCCTGAGACTTCAGCAGTAACACTTTGCAATTTGTGTTGACCATTAAGCAAGCAACACTTCGTGCACTCTTAAGGAGAAAATTAAATGTATTATTAAGACAGGTAACCAGCAACAACTAGACGTGACAGAGGGCCTTACCGAGCATAGTAACCGCCTTCAGGATCATTTCCAGTGTCATAGAACAAACCTCTGAAATATGCGAAAATAGAGCGTGGAGTGTTTGGTGGATTCAAGCGAGTTTGCATCCTTTCAGGTGGAGCATATGGGGGGATCACGATTGAATCCTCCTTTAAACAAACGTGATGGTTTTGACCGAACGTTTGCACCAAAGTTGCTCGCTTTAGCAGTGGAAGGATACCCCTCTCGATGGCCTTGCCTTCCTGATTCAAAAACCGTGATCGTCATGATACGAAAATAAAGCTCAGCTGAAAGAACGTGCTCATACACCCTCGAAGATCGTCAGGCGATACTCTCAGAGAATAAGAGAATATGTGATGTAACTAGTCAGGAAAAGAAGTAGCGTAAAGCTCAGGCAATCATTCAGAAACCCGACTTCTTATATATGTAAATCATTAGAACTAATCATCAGTGAATAAGACAACAATAAATATGAAAGAAACATCTGCCCTAAAAAAGATTCAACCGTATTAAAGAGTATAAAAAAAGCATTTAATCAACAGTCAAAATCATTAGAAACAGAGGTTCCTTCGTTACGTGTGTGCTTCCAAAAGCTTCAGATACTCCTCAAACACAACATACTATCTAAAACTCATACTAAACACAAAGAGACGGAGACTGAGTGGACACAGGCTTTTTTTTAGTACCTGATAGTGGAAGCAAGCTGCAAAATCATGAGGCACAACGAAAAAGTGATCTGCTCCCTCTGTCCTATTCCAGTATGGCCAGTGGCTGGAGATGTAGCTGATGGCACTTCTCATAATGCGGGGTGATTTAAAAGGCAATGGTAGCCCATTGGGAGTCAAATCACAAGTTGTGTACACAGGAGTGTAAAACCAGTCGGCCTCTTCAGGGATTAACGTGCGAACAGGACTTTCCATCAAGAAGTCATGAAGAAACTCCTCCACAGCGAACATATGTGTGAGACAGCGAGGATCGTTTTCCAACCAATCTGTATTATATTTGCTGCAAGATTACAAAATTCATCCAAAGTCGGGGATCAGACATCGAGGTTGCATTATACATCGACGGTGTTGCTCGCAACACATCATGGCAAATCGAATGGGTAAAATAAACATCCAAGGAAGAGGAACATCTATCCGATTAGTTTCGCATCTTAGTTCATAAAATCAGTCATTCTAGCAAGAATTGACAAGATTCATTACCTCGGGATGTCATAAATGAAAACTTTTAAACGACCGACAGGGTTGTCCTCCAGCACATCACCCGCACTTCCTGCAAGGAGATCATCAGGTGCCCTCATTGGTTGAGTGCGCGCTCCACTGTGAACGATTCAACTAACACTGAATGAAACGAAGGTATATTAACTCTTTTCAGACATTCGAAGTCCATTAAAAACATTCTCACTATGATGTTGCTTAAATTTTCTTAAAACAACAACTAACAGGTGCAATTAATATGTACTCTGACCTTGTCCTAAAAACGTCCAAATATGCATCCAAGTGTAGTTCCTACTAATATAATATCTTAATTTCTTTGTTGGATCTTGCTGGCTATTAAAAGAGGATTCCAACACATTCTCTAATGTATTTAATAAGACACCATATGAATAAATTATGCAATTGTAAACACTAATTTGGACTAGTATTAAGGATGATGAAGTGCTCTGAGCATGAAACTTTCATACCAATCATGTAGATGGTCACGAATAACAAGGACACCTATTTCAGTGTATTTTTTACTTGAAGTAGGTTTTTGAAGTGGTGTCCTTTGCCTTTGCTTCAAACATGTTTATCTTTGGATTAAAAGTATAACTCAAGTGGAAAAGTTTAACCTAGGATAGTCCACTTCTACTTTCAAAACAATATCCCTCCAACCTCCAACCCTAAAAGATACCTCTCGGCTGATGCCACTTTTTACATAAAATTATACCCCTATCCTTCTATACGCATTACTCAGCTCATTCTGCAGGGTCGAATATTCAAGCGCCAGGTATTCAGCCAGAGTAATACAAACACACATTAAAACATTGGTCGCTCACACATTTTACTTTGCTACTACTTCACATCGCACCTAACAACTCAAATGCGTCGTCACAGTTGCTGCAATGGGATTCATCTCACACTTCACGGTTCCGCATATAGTTCGTCACTAGCGAAGTACAGAAGTCCTCAAGTACCAACTCACGGCAACTATGACAAACGAGAGAGTAAACATTAAAAAAACAATTGAAAATGGCTGCGAGGACTCTCTATACACACTTCTCTGTGACACCTACAATGTCGATACTCAGCGACTACCAATCGTACATTCGTATTCAAACGAGTACTGTTGACACCTAAGCTCCTCATAGGTAATTCAACTCTCTCCTCACACCGACATATTCACAAAAATGGCGAAATTTCGAGAAATTCGCAATTTCCAAGAAGTCAATCTGGAACCTCAGATCTGTGCAGTCCTAGTTTTTAGAGCTCTGTACACTTGAATGCCATAATTTTGGGCTCTGAAAAATTCCACTCTAACGAATAAGATCACTAATTTGGAATGCTCATTCCCAAGACATTTTCTAAGCACCATGCATAAACCCGAGGTCAGGCAGCAGCAGAAGTACCTGAAATTCGCTGATGATCCACTGCAGAGTGTGCAACTTGAGACACACAAGTGAACAGAAATACGAAGGCTGCGAATCTCATGCCATAAGTCTTACGCAATCCACGGCTCTTTAGACGTTCCCATCTGCATTCCTCACGTAAAGAGTTACTCGATGCTGGACTCCGAGATTGAGAACGGAACTCCATTAACTCTAGTCTCGCTCCAGCTACCTCATCTGTCATAGAACAGAATGCTTCCAAAACCCTAAGAGATCGAAACCTCCTACACCTACCATGGACTTCTCGATCGGCAAGTTCATGTAAATGCCGGAACAGAACTTATCGTTGGATCACAAAATTTGCGTGAAGCGCAACTATTTACGAAAGGCCAGGATATTTTGCGAAAAAAAAGAATAATCCTTGCTAATTACATACATTGAAGGGTGATCACTGACGCATTAAACACACATCAAACACTAAGTCCCAGGGTGTAAATCGTCCAACTCTCTCAATACGGTACCAAAACGCTCCACAAAAGGACCAAATGCAAGCTGTCAAGACTGTCGACATGAATGCGGCAGTACGATGTCACGTCGGAAGTCGAAAGGCATCTCAAATCGCTGGCCAAAGTGAACACGTTAATCGTCTCTCCGCCAGCGGGCTTGACTTGTCAGAGGAACAGAGGAAGGAGAACAGATCTCGTGGATTACGAGCGAAGAGTTCATAGATTTATGTTTGACTTCCTTTAATTTACATTTCTGGTAGATTTGATCATCTCCGTATGTGCCTACGCTCTCGCGTTCCCAGTCCGCCCAAAACAACCCGCGTTGTTTTTGGCGGAAGAAGACCTGAGTGAATTTGGGATATAAGGTAACTACACCTAAAATCCCACAAACAAACAATTTAGTATGGTTCTCATTATATTACATTGAATTTTTTTTGTGGGGACAATCTTTTTGGTAGTCAAAAAGTGATTTCAGATTTTTGTGGTATACATTTTCGTGGAAGTGTCGATTTTTTCTTTGGAAAAATTGACCCAATGCAAAACCAACAATCCAAACTTCAAATGGATATTTCTCTATTATAAAAATAAAAACAAAAAAATAAAAATCTACTTTAAAAGATTTTTCATGGAAACAAGCATTAGATGTTTTTTGTCGAGGCATTGGAGGGTTGTTTTAGGCCTATCTCAAATGTTGTGAACCAACCAGTGCTAAGCAAGATAAATAATAATTAAAAATTAAAAATAATATTTAAAAATAATGTTATTATCTGATGTGGCAATCTCTTTACCACATCAACCTACTATTGTGGTCAAGTTCCCACAATACAGGAACTAGGGGGAACTCACAATCCTTAAGACTGGCTTAATTTCATCTAATGGGAAGGTTGAACTGATCAGCACATCTAACAATGCTTGAAAAGCATTGATGATAATGATTATTCCTACATGGGCCAACTCGGGGGCCCTTCACATTCTCCAAATTATTGTAAGTGGTTCATAAAGCGATCCGCTTCTTGAAACAGTCATGTAGGTGGTTCCAAAACAAACATTAAGTGGTGGTTCTAAAACGGACATTAAGTGGACTATTAACAATGTGAGCATAATTAAGACTTGTCATTTATTGCTTCAAACTTTGCCAATGGATGCATTACAAGCTAGGGAGGGTCCATTTTAAAGCCAATGTGTGTTCACTTAATTTTTCTAAATGAGAATTGATTGTCCAATTGCCTTCTTACAAATGTTAAAAGAATGTAGGATTTGTTTAATTTTAATATGGGTCGCATTTAGGAACCTTGTGTATTACTTTTTGCATGCCACAGTGCTTATTTTGGTTCAAGAAATATCTTTTTTCAGACTGCATGTGTATAGGTTTTGTAAGACCTAGGATCACAAATAGTTCCCTATGGCAGAATTCTTTGGAAATTCATGAGTAATTCATAAATACTCCAAAAATTATGAAACCACTTGTGTTAGATTTTGCATCAATTTTCCTTCAAGTGAAAAATAAGGGAAAATATTTTTGAGCATCTGGAACACATCAAAAAGACTCAACAGCCCTTAAAGGGTCGCTTTATGAGCCACTTACCTTAGCACATACCGAGGCTGTGGAATTGGAGGCCCCAATAACGGTTGCATTGGAACACAACTTTAATTAGAAATAAGTCCGGGTCCAGCACAATGCCAATACCGTAGTGGATACCGGATGCATTGCAGTTGCTCTTAGAACCTTGGAAAACTATTGTGCTGACTCTAGCAATTTGAATAGAATACCCAAACTTCTCAATATTTCCTCCACTCAACTAAGATCTGGACGACAATTCGACATTTTCCTAGATTACACATAAATACTCCAAGATTCCTTGATGAGAATTTTTGCAGCATTTGCACACAGTGACCCTTGTCGTTCATTACATTGGAAAGCAATTTGATCTCCTTCTTTAATTCCAATGACATTTTCTGTACAGCCATGGTGGATAATTCCAATTGATTGTTTGTGCAATGAACAGCAAGCTCATGATCAAGAAGTTGTAACCATACTAGAATATGCACAACAACATTGATTTCCTGGAACAATAATATAATCACCAGAAATGCGGTTATGGACTAGATAATGCTTGAGAGTCGGGAGGCTATGAGAGCATTATGGGATACAATAACAAGTCTAATAGTTAATCACAAACCTTTGTATTTGTACTTTTTGCAAATCTAAGGGTGTAGAAAGAAGGTCTGCATTATGAGTTATAATGCTTTTCTGACTATCCAATGGAATGGTGACAAATCTGCCTTAAAAATCGGACTTAGACATTATGTATTTTACTACGGTAGTCATACATAATTACATAATTATTAAAGTGAACATGATCTGTCAAATGGATTGCAAGATGGCTTAAATGCATGCTTATCAAGTGAGTAAGGTCCAAGTTGAAAGGCCGTGCCCGAACTATGGCTGAGAGTCCAATAGATATGGCAATAAATGAAGCCTCCAAATGGCCAAGTCTAAAGTTGGTTGCCCATAGTGTGAAGCCTTTAAAGGCCAAGTCCAAAGTCTAAAACCGTATTGTTTGACTTCTATCATTTTTCTCTCCATAAATAACAAATGACAAAAAAATTTATAAAAAAAAAATAAATAGTTATTTTTTGGGTCATTTTGTCAGTTTAGAGGGTGACAACCTTTGGATTGTGTTGTATAGAGTGAAGGGTCAAGAGGCCAAGATTTCATGAATTCCTAGATTCCTTGAAATCTGATTCGTGAAAATTTGATGGACTCTCAATCCTCTACCCTAGTGTGAAGTGACCCTAAAGTAAATACTTGCAAGTTAGAGAAAGATTCACTTGGAAAAAAAATCCCATTAATTGCTAAATAAAGATAACATTTCTTATAATCTTGAATTACAAATTAACCCATTTCGAAACAAGTATTGATCTAGAATATGTTATGAAACAATGTTGGCATCCCATCTATATAGGCACAATTGCTAAACTCTTCCAATGCTCCAAGTATTGTACAGTTACCTTGTGTAGGAACA